>CALNHX010013054.1:0-20501 GCA_940337035.1 Agriotes lineatus
CAAATCAACAACCAATGAATAGATCACAGCTTTATTTCAAATATTGGTGCGTACTATAGTGCAAGGCTAACATAAATTAAATATATATAAATCACAGCAGGCAATATTTCTAGCAACACCAAAGAAAACACACAGTATGCGACATGCAATAATAAATACAAATACAGATATAAATATAAATATCGAGCAAATAGTAGCCCACGAGCAGCAATGACTATGACCGGTGAATGGGCTAACACATTAAAACATTGCGCGGTTAAAATCGGAGCATAGCGAGTATTAAATTAAAAAGAAAGTAAATTAATCCCTGTGAGGCAGGATATAGCAGGGCCAGGTTATGCAAGCGCTCAGCTGATGCGAAACCCCGAATATCAGCTCAGAAAGATTCTAAAGTAATTAATCCAAAATTTCTAATGTCAAAAACTACGAGGTTCTATGCCCATATAGTCACAGAGCAGTTTTCTTAATGGAAATACATCAGGTGCATAAATGGACGCTAAAGCAATCGCTTGAATAAACCTTCGGCAAACTTGTACCTACGTAAACTCGCGAATAAATTACAATAACGCGGAAAAATCGCGAACGCCGCAAACAGAGTTCCGACAAAATAATTAACGGGCTCACGCGACTCCCAAGTAAGGCAATCGGCTACCGAAATCGGTTCTCTAGCCACGACACGCTAAAAATGACGTCAGACCTCAGCGACCGACATGCAAATGGCGTCGCCACAAACCCGAAGATATCGAGCAAACAGCAGGCAAAATGCTGTAAGTACTGCCTTAAAACTGAACTACTAGCGCGGATGATCTAACATACAATTTGCAGGGGGCTCAATGGGGCGCGGCAGCCTCCAGCGGCAGCGGAACCTCCTAAGCAGGGTCCTCGCAGGCCCCCCCACGGAGACGCCGTGGTCCGTGGCCAATCCGAAACCGAAGGCTCCTACAGGATTGAGCCGCAGGGCTGTCTTTACATATTCGAGTGAGCTCGATTAAAAATTCAATAAAGGTCAGTAGCCTGCACAAAATGGGCGCTCAAAATTTGCAATAGCCCTATCACAATTAACGCATTAAAATTATACAAAAGCATGCACTAACATCTAACTCGACGAAGCATTACTGTGCCAAAAATATCCTACATGCCCTATCTGTTAATGAGACGAGATTCCAATAACTAACTATAAAATCCACCAGGCGCAAATAGCTATATCAGTTTCTTGCCTGTAGTAAAAACATGTCAGCGCTGACCTGTGGATTGCGGAGAGCCGAGGACGGCAGAAGCGATGAAGGTTTCGGCAGACACAGCGGGAGGCCCAGCGGACCTAGGAGGCGGTGATTGTATCACAGGTGAGTGCGGTGCTACACTCTCCAGCGTAGCTCCCCGGGAATTTGTAGAGCTCCTTGACAATTCGATGGTTTCAGGGGCCCAAATCGACGGTTTGGATGCCCGCAGAGTGCGGCCGAACAAGAAGTGCTAAGCCTCTTCAGGGGGGAGTTCAACCTCTCGCAGGAAGCGTCCGAACTCTCCCAAGGTCGTAGCCGACAGAAAATGGCATCCCACAGTAAATCGAAATCCACAGCAAATCGAATCCCACAGGGAATGGTGTCCGACAATAAATCGAATCCCACAGTAAATGGCTATAACGCACAACGCCCAAATAAGTCCCGAATAAGAAGAAACTGGCCTTATCTTACCTCACGCTGGAATTGAGCCAGAAGAAAGGGCAGAAGCAATGCTGGCCTCAGACGAATCCGCAGTTGCGAAGGACGTACGTATAACCAAATCAAATACGAACGTCTTAAGGGCACATGTGCTTTTTCAGATCCTCCGAAAAATCAAAACGGAGCTGAGCTATACTAATTAGCTCAAAAATTTAAGCACACGGCCGAGGCACTAGCAGCCTGCACCAAGTTTAAAATGGGAAAAGACCTCAAAAATCCACCCGCTACCAGTTATCAAAACTTTCCAAAATTTTTGGGCCAGAAGATGCGAAAAAAAACAGCCTGAAAAATTTGACTGCAAGAAGTGATATCCTTTATCTAGCAACAAATAGAATAGTGTAGAAGAATTTGTAACAGGGGTTGCCTAAGCGCCATATACAAATATCTGTAGGAATATGACCTAAATAAATTTAATTAGTAGAATATGGGTAATTATTCGAAGAGTTGCTTACCAAACTGCTTGATAATTATAGGAAAATAATTAAAAATAAGATACAGCTAATTATATCTAGTTTGAAGCATGCAAAAATTGACAAAAGCCAACCATAAGTATTCAAGTTCAAAATTCAGCTAGCGAAAGTTCAATACTACGGGGTCACTCCAAAAGTATCGTAACAAATCCTCCCCCCACAAAAGGGAGGGTAAATCACCCCAGATTTACCCGACCATACAAATGCCAACAAAAGAAATCGCCCTAAGAGACAACAAAAAAAACGATGCCTGCCGGAAGGAAACAAAGGGAAGGAACAAAGGATCTAAAGAAGTAGACAAGGAGAGAGCATGTAAGAGTCCAAGCACATCATCGAAGACAACTAGGCACCAACCTCTTCCGTCGCTGCAAGATGACGTGAGCTGCGCCGGTGGAAGGGAAGGCTACGTCAGGTTGCAACAAAGATGCACCCGAAACGCAAACACCACGGAAAAATGCGGAGTGGGAGACAGGAAAGCGAACGACACAGAAGAAGGAAGGGAAAGGAAAACCAACCTCAACCAAGGGTTAAGTACTTAGGCCCAGGATCGACCTACAGCACTGAAGCTATCTCCAAATGACGGAAGATAGAACGGATATCCAAAATAACACGAAGTATAAAGAGAACGAACACAGCAAAAAGAGGGAACATCCCTTTCAAACAAGAGAAAAAAAAATGAGACAGAGAAGGATGCGAGAAATGAAGGGACCAGATGTTTAGGTCGGGACTCCAATTCGAGAAAAAGGAAAGGTGAGTTGGGTCCCAAAGGTTCAGTCCGACGTCTCCAAACCAACCTCCCAAAAAGACGTAGACTAAACCAAACCATCATTATCGTCGACAGCGTTATTGAGCTTCAAGTCTTTGGCATGCCAATTCCCACGCAAACGACCGTCCGGATCCTTAAGTTGATAAATGAAGCGAGACAATTTCTTATGAACTATAAAGGGTTCAATAAACTTGGGTGCCAATTTAGCAGTATAGTGATTAGCAGCATCCGATTGCGTGAAGTTTCTTCTCCAAACGGAGTTGCCTACCTGATATTCATCAGGTCGTCTTCGCAGGTTGTAGTAGACCTTCGAGCGATCGTAGGCCCTAGCAAGACGAACTTTTACTTCTTTGTACAACCGTTGCAGCGCTTGGGCTCTTATATTGGGGTTTTCATCCCTGATGACACGAAGTTCGGGACCTTCATTTTCAGGTCTTTCTTCAGGATTCCCGTCGAGTGTAATTTCTAGGCCAAAATTCAAAAAGTAGGGGCTATGACCAGTGACATCATGCTTGGAGGTTCTTATGGCACAAGCGACTTGTTGTAAGTATTTATCCCACTCACGTTGTTTGTCGGACACGTACGCTGTAAGCATTGTTTTCAGAACACGATTGATGCGTTCCGTTGGATTTGCCTGAGGGTGATACAACGCTGTAAACGCTATTCTGCAGCCATAGTTCCTAGCCAAGGCAGTAAATTAGCGACTCTTGAACTGGACACCATTGTCGCAGATAATTCTCTTCGGAGCGCCAAACAATAAAAACACGTTTTCTTCAACGTGACGTACGACTGCAGCGGCCGTAGCCTTACGAAGGGGAAATACAAGAGGAAGTTTAGTGAAGCAATCAGCCACTACAAGTATATACTGATATCCCCGAGATGAACGAGGTAGAGGTCCTATGAGGTCCATACAGATGACCTCCCAGGGCTTCGAGATGTTTGTGTGACCTCCCATATGCCCAGCGGGTGGTCGTTGGTCAGGCTTAGTGCGGGAACACACCTTGCAGTTGCGAATGTAGCGCAGAACGTCCGTTCGCATCTTGGGCCAGTAGTACCTCTGAGCTATACGACCTAAGGTTTTCGAAACGCCAAGATGTCCTGAGGTAGGATCATCATGATTACGTCGTAGTATTTCTGAACGTTTGTCCTTAGGTAGAACTATCTTCCAATCTTCATTGGCCTGCATGAGTTCTGGATACGGGCTCCTAACATGTTTGTAGAGTTGCGAATTGGACTCGCGCCAAGCAGGATAGTGCTGTGGATCGTTTCGGACTTTTAGGCGCATCCGAGCATACCAGCGATCTCGAACATCATCGTCCTCGATTACTTCATTGATAATAGGTACGGACCTGGATAGAGCGTCAGGTACGGCATTATCTTTGCCCTTGCGATGTATGACGTTAAAATTGTATTGTTGTAGGCGTATGGCCCAACGCGCAATGCGTCCTATGGGATCTTTAATATTATGCAGCCACTTGAGGGCGTAGTGGTCGGTCACGACGTCGAACTTAGTTCCCTCGATGTACGGGCGAAGTTTTTCGATGGCGAGGAGTACCGCGAGACATTCACGTTCCGTTGTGCTGAACTTCCGCTCATTCTTCGTGAGCGAACGGCTTATATAGCAGACGACCTTCTCTCCCTCAGGATATGTCTGGGACAAGACGGCTCCGAGTCCATAACCAGAGGCGTCCGTCTGGATAGTGAAGGGCCGACTAAAATCTGGGCAAGAGAGCACAGGGGCCGAGACGAGGCAGTCTTTAATGGTGTCAAATGCGGTTTGACATTCCTCAGACCAAACAAACTTTTGGTTCTTGCGAAGCAGGCGAGTCATAGGTGACACAACTGAAGAAAAGTTAGGCACAAAGCGCCGATACCACGATGCCATTCCCAATATCCTTCTAACCTCTGGTACCGTCTTGGGGTTAGGGATGTTCAAGATTGCTTCGACCTTTTCCGGGTCGACGAGTAGACCTTTGGAGTTCACGACGTACCCCAGGTACTTCAGTTCGGGCTTGCAAAAATGACACTTCTCCCGGTTCAAAGTTAGGCCGGCCTTGGCGATCCTAGATATGACTTCCTTCAAGACCTCCAGGTGTTTTTCGAAGGTAGGAGTGCAGATAATAACGTCATCCAAGTATGTGAAGGCGTAAGGTTCTAGGTCGGCATCAATAACTCGGTCGATAAGGCGTTGCCAAGTCGCCGGGCGGTATGAAGGCCGAACGGGAGGCGACAAAATTGGTACAACCCACGATTAGGGACAGTGAAGGCAGTTAGCGGACGGCTAGCGACAGAAACCGGCACCTGGAAGTAAGCTGACTTGACATCTAACGTGGTCAGGTATTGTGCATCACGTAACTTGTCCAAGATGTTGCTGATGTACGGAAGTGGATAGGCATCAGGTTGGCTAACCTTGTTGAGCTTCCGATAGTCCACACAAAAGCGGTAGAAACCATCCTTCTTCTTTATCATAACGATGGGCGATGACCATGCGGATGTTGAAGGTTCTACAATGCCCTTTTCTAACATATCGTCGAGCTCCTGATTCACATGTTTCTGAAGAGCAGGCGAGATTGGGTAATAACGCTGCTTAATTGGCTCGGCATCAGTTTTAATGACATGTTCTACTAGGTGAGTGCATCCTACGCCATCTCCTATCATGGCAAAGGCTTCACTGATAGTCTGGTCCAGCACGGCTTGTTCTTTGTCCGTGAGGTGTTCAGTCGAACGGATTGCTGTGATTTGCTCGTCAGCCGAGGCTTTGGAGAAAGTCCATTCCCCATGGCGAAGATCTGGCACAAGGGCCATCTTCTTCCAGAAGTCGGTGCCCAAAATTAATGTATGTGGGAGTGAAGGAATAACCTGGACTTCGAAAGTTCTCACGCGATCTCTCAGTACGATGGGGACGGTAAGTGTATCTATACTATGGCATTTTTCACCGTTGGCGACGCTGCAGGTGGTAGATTTAGCAGAGCTTAATTTGCAGACGTCCTTCAATACTTCCCATCCTTGGCGACCTAAAATGGTACGGCTCGCGCCGGAGTCCAACAAACCAAGTAGATCTTTGCCATAAATCGAAACACGAAGATAGGGCCTTTCATCTTTACTGGCGTGACTTAACATGAAATCGAGCAGAATACGATGTCCAGTAGGTATGTGATCCGTTTCTCGAGATTGGGAGACGACATTGGCCTCAGAAATGGTGGCTGGAGAAGACGCTAATCGGCCTCTTAACGCCTTCCGTTCCCGTTTCCCGAACAGGAAGGGCAGGTACGAATTGTGACGTCAGCTTTACCGCAGCGATAACACTTCAATTTGCGTGGCGATGGACACTGAGCTACGCGATGGTCGGGCTTCCCACAGTTCCAGCACACACCATAGGGTCGAGCGGCTGTAACATCGCAGACTTGTCCTTCGGCAGTGGAACTAGGAGTAGAACTAGTTTCCTCAATGGCAGCAGCTCTAGCTCCAAAACGGGGCTTGTGATAAGCCAAATCGGGTTCGAGAGCCTGATAAAGCGGAGGTGGATTCTTGAACCTTGAAGATCGCACCTTAGCATCTTCAATTAATTTTCCAAGTTGTCTAAGCTGAGCGATACTCGTTGGGGAGTAGAGAGCCAGTTGAGCCTGTAAGTATGGTTGCAAGTTCCTACGCATAATCTCTATGCGTTCCATTTCTACAGGTAAACGAGAAAGGCGACTAAAAAGGTTCTCCATAATAGCAACATAGACCGTCACGGGCTCATCGGGTCCTTGGGTTCTACTACGGATCTCATCCCATAGGCTGATTTCATAATCACAAGGCAGGAAAGCGGCTTTCAAAGCGATGATCAATTCGTCCCAAGAACGAATGGTGTTGCGAATGGAACGAAACCAAATTCGAGCGTTGCCAGTGAACAATTCGATGGCAGCAGCAAAAAGTTGATCCTTGGATACGTTTCGAGCTATGCGAGTTTCTTCAATTTCCTCTAAAAAGCTAGTTAAGCCATTTCCTCCATCGAAGGTGATCCTCCATTTGTTGATGGCTAAATAGTTGGCAGTCGAAGTGTGTCTATGCGACGCAGACTGGTTGACATCTTCGGCAGCAGAAGAACGACGATTGACAGCATCAGCAAAGGGCGGATAATCCAAGTATATGCCGGGCTGCATGGCTGAGCTACTAGGATTAGGCTGAGGGGCAAAGAACTGTGAAGTGGACAAAGGATGACTCCACGTAACCGAGCTAGCAATAGGACGAATAGGCAAGGCAGCGTCTTCCTGAGACGTAGTGGCAGCAGAGCTATGGGGGCGAATATGACATGTCTGGGGCGAAGCTACTGAACCGTCCTCCGAGCTTGAATCACTCGGTGCGACTGACGTATCGTTACGAGCTTGAGCATCAGCGTGAAGCTGAAACTTTGCTTCCAAAGCAGCAAGTAGTTGTTCGCATCCTTTCTTCAAGGACTCCAACCTAGAAGCGGAATCTGGTTCTGCTATAATATGACCTAACCGACCTTGAACATGAAGAAGGCGAGTACCTAATCGTTGGGCATCATTTTCCAGGTTCCTAGAGGTGCAACTATCAATTTCGGCAGCTAAAATAGAAAGTTTGTCTTCACAGATCGCAAGTTCTTCAGTAGCGTCGAAAGACACGGGAGTGAAAGTGACATTCATAAGAAGATCTATCTTCATACGAGCACGGAGTAATTTACGTTTGTCTTGGACGTTGCCCTGAATGGCAATGTCTCTAACTCGAAGCTCATAGTCGAGCTCATCGACGAGCAAACGATTAACATCTAATCTAAATACCATCTTGCTGTTCCAACAGAACAAGATGATCACAAAAACTTATTTAAACTAGGCTTATAACTATCCAAGCAAGAACCTGTAATTAAGCATGCAATAAACAAACCTATAACTAGCAATAATCAATTGTAAATACCCAACAAATATCGACAATAAATAATACCAAATGTAAATCACCTAGCCAATAATAAATTCTAACACCCTAACAGTTCGATTTGCACTATAGTACCACCAAGTACCCTAATAACGACGTAGTCAAAAAAATCCTTTCAAGGCCCCAAAGCGTTGGGCGTCAAAATCTTCTTGTCAGGGAAGATAGACGGTCGGCCTTACCTTTTGGCGAAAGTTATATTAGTTATTTTGCCGGCTGGTAACTATCGGCCTAATTGGGCTAGCTCGCCGCGAGGGTCGCAGGGTTCCAGCTGTGCTGAAAGAGAATACAAAAAAAAAGAAAGGAGTGGGGGCCAGGTCCTAGACTCAGATCCAATTCCTTGTGCCGGACCTTACACAAGGTCGAAGATAAAAACCAGCAAGTCAAAAATAAACAAATCAACAACCAATGAATAGATCACAGCTTTATTTCAAATATTGGTGCGTACTATAGTGCAAGGCTAACATAAATTAAATATATATAAATCACAGCAGGCAATATTTCTAGCAACACCAAAGAAAACACACAGTATGCGACATGCAATAATAAATACAAATACAGATATAAATATAAATATCGAGCAAATAGTAGCCCACGAGCAGCAATGACTATGACCGGTGAATGTGCTAACACATTAAAACATTGCGCGGTTAAAATCGGAGCATAGCGAGTATTAAATTAAAAAGAAAGTAAATTAATCCCTGTGAGGCAGGATATAGCAGGGCCAGGTTATGCAAGCGCTCAGCTGATGCGAAACCCCGAATATCAGCTCAGAAAGATTCTAAAGTAATTAATCCAAAATTTCTAATGTCAAAAACTACGAGGTTCTATGCCCATATAGTCACAGAGCAGTTTTCTTAATGGAAATACATCAGGTGCATAAATGGACGCTAAAGCAATCGCTTGAATAAACCTTCGGCAAACTTGTACCTACGTAAACTCGCGAATAAATTACAATAACGCGGAAAAATCGCGAACGCCGCAAACAGAGTTCCGACAAAATAATTAACGGGCTCACGCGACTCCCAAGTAAGGCAATCGGCTACCGAAATCGGTTCTCTAGCCACGACACGCTAAAAATGACGTCAGACCTCAGCGACCGACATGCAAATGGCGTCGCCACAAACCCGAAGATATCGAGCAAACAGCAGGCAAAATGCTGTAAGTACTGCCTTAAAACTGAACTACTAGCGCGGATGATCTAACATACAATTTGCAGGGGGCTCAATGGGGCGCGGCAGCCTCCAGCGGCAGCGGAACCTCCTAAGCAGGGTCCTCGCAGGCCCCCCCACGGAGACGCCGTGGTCCGTGGCCAATCCGAAACCGAAGGCTCCTACAGGATTGAGCCGCAGGGCTGTCTTTACATATTCGAGTGAGCTCGATTAAAAATTCAATAAAGGTCAGTAGCCTGCACAAAATGGGCGCTCAAAATTTGCAATAGCCCTATCACAATTAACGCATTAAAATTATACAAAAGCATGCACTAACATCTAACTCGACGAAGCATTACTGTGCCAAAAATATCCTACATGCCCTATCTGTTAATGAGACGAGATTCCAATAACTAACTATAAAATACACCAGGCGCAAATAGCTATATCAGTTTCTTGCCTGTAGTAAAAACATGTCAGCGCTGACCTGTGGATTGCGGAGAGCCGAGGACGGCAGAAGCGATGAAGGTTTCGGCAGACACAGCGGGAGGCCCAGCGGACCTAGGAGGCGGTGATTGTATCACAGGTGAGTGCGGTGCTACACTCTCCAGCGTAGCTCCCCGGGAATTTGTAGAGCTCCTTGACAATTCGATGGTTTCAGGGGCCCAAATCGACGGTTTGGATGCCCGCAGAGTGCGGCCGAACAAGGAGTGCTAAGCCTCTTCAGGGGGGAGTTCAACCTCTCGCAGGAAGCGTCCGAACTCTCCTCTGCCTAAGCGCCATATACAAATATCTGTAGGAATATGACCTAAATAAATTTAATTAGTAGAATATGGGTAATTATTCGAAGAGTTGCTTACCAAACTGCTTGATAATTATAGGAAAATAATTAAAAATAAGATACAGCTAATTATATCTAGTTTGAAGCATGCAAAAATTGACAAAAGCCAACCATAAGTATTCAAGTTCAAAATTCAGCTAGCGAAAGTTCAATACTACGGGGGACACTCCAAAAGTATCGTAACAAATCCTCCTCCCACAAAAGGGAGGGTAAATCACCCCAGATTTACCCGACCATACAAATGCCAACAAAAGAAATCGCCCTAAGAGACAACAAAATAACGATGCCTGCCGGAAGGAAACAAAGGGAAGGAACAAAGGATCTAAAGAAGTAGACAAGGAGAGAGCGTGTAAGAGTCCAAGCACATCATCGAAGACAACTAGGCACCAACCTCTTCCGTCGCTGCAAGATGACGTGAGCTGCGGCGGTGGAAGGGAAGGCTACGTCAGGTTGCAACAAAGATGCACCCGAAACGCAAACACCACGGAAAAATGCGGAGTGGGAGACAGGAAAGCGAACGACACAGAAGAAGGAAGGGAAAGGAAAACCAACCTCAACCAAGGGTTAAGTACTTAGGCCCAGGATCGACCTACAGCACTGAAGCTATCTCCAAATGACGGAAGATAGAACGGATATCCAAAATAACACGAAGTATAAAGAGAACGAACACAGCAAAAAGAGGGAACATCCCTTTCAAACAAGAGAAAAAAAAATGAGACAGAGAAGGATGCGAGAAATGAAGGGACCAGATGTTTAGGTCGGGACTCCAATTCGAGAAAAAGGAAAGGTGAGTTGGGTCCCAAAGGTTCAGTCCGACGTCTCCAAACCAACCTCCCAAAAAGACGTAGACTAAACCAAATCATCATTATCGTCGACAGCGTTATTGAGCTTCAAGTCTTTGGCATGCCAATTCCCACGCAAACGACCGTCCGGATCCTTAAGTTGATAAATGAAGCGAGACAATTTCTTATGAACTATAAAGGGTCCAATAAACTTGGGTGCCAATTTAGCAGTATAGTGATTAGCAGCATCCGATTGCGTGAAGTTTCTTCTCCAAACGGAGTTGCCTACCTGATATTCATCAGGTCGTCTTCGCAGGTTGTAGTAGACCTTCGAGCGATCGTAGGCCCTAGCAAGACGAACTTTTACTTCTTTGTACAACCGTTGCAGCGCTTGGGCTCTTATATTGGGGTTTTCATCCCTGATGACACGAAGTTCGGGACCTTCATCTTCAGGTCTTTCTTCAGGATTCCCGTCGAGTGTAATTTCTCGGCCAAAATTCAAAAAGTAGGGGCTATGACCAGTGACATCATGCTTGGAGGTTCTTATGGCACAAGCGACTTGTTGTAAGTATTTATCCCACTCACGTTGTTTGTCGGACACGTACGCTGTAAGCATTGTTTTCAGAACACGATTGATGCGTTCCGTTGGATTTGCCTGAGGGTGATACAACGCTGTAAACGCTATTCTGCAGCCATAGTTCCTAGCCAAGGCAGTAAATTCGCGACTCTTGAACTGGACACCATTGTCGCAGATAATTCTCTTCGGAGCGCCAAACAATAAAAACACGTTTTCTTCAACGTGACGTACGACTGCAGCGGCCGTAGCCTTACGAAGGGGAAATACAAGAGGAAGTTTAGTGAAGCAATCAGCCACTACAAGTATATACTGATATCCCCGAGATGAACGAGGTAGAGGTCCTATGAGGTCCATACAGATGACCTCCCAGGGCTTCGAGATGTTTGTGTGACCTCCCATATGTCCAGCGGGTGGTCGTTGGTCAGGCTTAGTGCGGAAACACACCTTGCAGTTGCGAATGTAGCGCAGAACGTCCGTTCGCATCTTGGGCCAGTAGTACCTCTGAGCTATACGACCTAAGGTTTTCGAAACGCCAAGATGTCCTGAGGTAGGATCATCATGATTACGTCGTAGTATTTCTGAACGTTTGTCCTTAGGTAGAACTATCTTCCAATCTTCATTGGCCTGCATGAGTTCTGGATACGGGCTCCTAACATGTTTGTAGAGTTGCGAATTGGACTCGCGCCAAGCAGGATAGTGCTGTGGATCGTTTCGGACTTTTAGGCGCATCCGAGCATACCAGCGATCTCGAACATCATCGTCCTCGATTACTTCATCGATAATAGGTACGGACCTGGATAGAGCGTCAGGTACGGCATTATCTTTGCCCTTGCGATGTATGACGTTAAAATTGTATTGTTGTAGGCGTATGGCCCAACGCGCAATGCGTCCTATGGGATCTTTAATATTATGCAGCCACTTGAGGGCGTAGTGGTCGGTCACGACGTCGAACTTAGTTCCCTCGATGTACGGGCGAAGTTTTTCGATGGCGAGGAGTACCGCGAGACATTCACGTTCCGTTGTGCTGAACTTCCGCTCATTCTTCGTAAGCGAACGGCTTATATAGCAGACGACCTTCTCTCCCTCAGGATATGTCTGGGACAAGACGGCTCCGAGTCCATAACCAGAGGCGTCCGTCTGGATAGTGAAGGGCCGACTAAAATCTGGGCAAGAGAGCACAGGGGCCGAGACGAGGCAGTCTTTAATGGTGTCAAATGCGGTTTGACATTCCTCAGACCAAACAAACTTTTGGTTCTTGCGAAGCAGGCGAGTCATAGGTGACACAACTGAAGAAAAGTTAGGCACAAAGCGCCGATACCACGATGCCATTCCCAATATCCTTCTAACCTCTGGTACCGTCTTGGGGTTAGGGATGTTCAAGATTGCTTCGACCTTTTCCGGGTCGACGAGTAGACCTTTGGAGTTCACGACGTACCCCAGGTACTTCAGTTCGGGCTTGCAAAAATGACACTTCTCCCGGTTCAAAGTTAGGCCGGCCTTGGCGATCCTAGATATGACTTCCTTCAAGACCTCCAGGTGTTTTTCGAAGGTAGGAGTGCAGATAATAACGTCATCCAAGTATGTGAAGGCGTAAGGTTCTAGGTCGGCATCAATAACTCGGTCGATAAGGCGTTGCCAAGTCGCCGGGCGGTATGAAGGCCGAACGGGAGGCGACAAAATTGGTACAACCCACGATTAGGGACAGTGAAGGCAGTTAGCGGACGGCTAGCGACAGAAACCGGCACCTGGAAGTAAGCTGACTTGACATCTAACGTGGTCAGGTATTGTGCATCACGTAACTTGTCCAAGATGTTGCTGATGTACGGAAGTGGATAGGCATCAGGTTGGCTAACCTTGTTGAGCTTCCGATAGTCCACACAAAAGCGGTAGAAACCATCCTTCTTCTTTATCATAACGATGGGCGATGACCATGCGGATGTTGAAGGTTCTACAATGCCCTTTTCTAACATATCGTCGAGCTCCTGATTCACATGTTTCTGAAGAGCAGGCGAGATTGGGTAATAACGCTGCTTAATTGGCTCGGCATCAGTTTTAATGACATGTTCTACTAGGTGAGTGCATCCTACGCCATCTCCTATCATGGCAAAGGCTTCACTGATAGTCTGGTCCAGCACGGCTTGTTCTTTGTCCGTGAGGTGTTCAGTGGAACGGATTGCTGTGATTTGCTCGTCAGCCGAGGCTTTGGAGAAGGTCCATTCCCCATGGCGAAGATCTGGCACAAGGGCCATCTTCTTCCAGAAGTCGGTGCCCAAAATTAATGTATGTGGGAGTGAAGGAATAACCAGGACTTCGAAAGTTCTCACGCGATCTCTCAGTACGATGGGGACGGTAAGTGTATCTATACTATGGCATTTTTCACCGTTGGCGACGCTGCAGGTGGTAGATTTAGCAGAGCTTAATTTGCAGACGTCCTTCAATACTTCCCATCCTTGGCGACCTAAAATGGTACGGCTCGCGCCGGAGTCCAACAAACCAAGTAGATCTTTGCCATAAATCGAAACACGAAGATAGGGCCTTTCATCTTTACTGGCGTGACTTAACATGAAATCGAGCAGAATACGATGTCCAGTAGGTATGTGATCCGTTTCTCGAGATTGGGAGACGACATTAGCCTCAGAAATGGTGGCTGGAGAAGACGCTAATCGGCCTCTTAACGCCTTCCGTTCCCGTTTCCCGAACAGGAAGGGCAGGTACGAATTGTGACGTCAGCTTTACCGCAGCGATAACACTTCAATTTGCGTGGCGATGGACACTGAGCTACGCGATGGTCGGGCTTCCCACAGTTCCAGCACACACCATAGGGTCGAGCGGCTGTAACATCGCAGACTTGTCCTTCGGCAGTGGGACTAGGAGTAGAACTAGTTTCCTCAATGGCAGCAGCTCTAGCTCCAAAACGGGGCTTGTGATAAGCCAAATCGGGTTCGAGAGCCTGATAAAGCGGAGGTGGATTCTTGAACCTTGAAGATCGCACCTTAGCATCTTCAATTAATTTTCCAAGTTGTCTAAGCTGAGCGATACTCGTTGGGGAGTAGAGAGCCAGTTGAGCCTGTAAGTATGGTTGCAAGTTCCTACGCATAATCTCTATGCGTTCCATTTCTACAGGTAAACGAGAAAGGCGACTAAAAAGGTTCTCCATAATAGCAACATAGACCGTCACGGGCTCATCGGGTCCTTGGGTTCTACTACGGATCTCATCCCATAGGCTGATTTCATAATCACAAGGCAGGAAAGCGGCTTTCAAAGCGATGATCAATTCGTCCCAAGAACGAATGGTGTTGCGAATGGAACGAAACCAAATTCGAGCGTTGCCAGTGAACAATTCGATGGCAGCAGCAAAAAGTTGATCCTTGGATACGTTTCGAGCTATGCGAGTTTCTTCAATTTCCTCTAAAAAGCTAGTTAAGCCATTTCCTCCATCGAAGGTGATCCTCCATTTGTTGATGGCTAAATAGTTGGCAGTCGAAGTGTGTCTATGCGACGCAGACTGGTTGACATCTTCGGCAGCAGAAGAACGACGATTGACAGCATCAGCAAAGGGCGGATAATCCAAGTATATGCCGGGCTGCATGGCTGAGCTACTAGGATTAGGCTGAGGGGCAAAGAACTGTGAAGTGGACAAAGGATGACTCCACGTAACCGAGCTAGCAATAGGACGAATAGGCAAGGCAGCGTCTTCCTGAGACGTAGTGGCAGCAGAGCTATGGGGGCGAATATGACTTGTCTGGGGCGAAGCTACTGAACCGTCCTCCGAGCTTGAATCACTCGGTGCGACTGACGTATCGTTACGAGCTTGAGCATCAGCGTGAAGCTGAAACTTTGCTTCCAAAGCAGCAAGTAGTTGTTCGCATCCTTTCTTCAAGGACTCCAACCTAGAAGCGGAATCTGGTTCTGCTATAATATGACTTAACCGACCTTGAACATAAAGAAGGCGAGTACCTAATCGTTGGGCATCATTTTCCAGGTTCCTAGAGGTGCAACTATCAATTTCGGCAGCTAAAATAGAAAGTTTGTCTTCACAGATCGCAAGTTCTTCAGTAGCGTCGAAAGACACGGGAGTGAAAGTGACATTCATAAGAAGATCTATCTTCATACGAGCACGGAGTAATTTACGTTTGTCTTGGACGTTGCCCTGAATGGCAATGTCTCTAACTCGAAGCTCATAGTCGAGCTCATCGACGAGCAAACGATTAACATCTAATCTAAATACCATCTTGCTGTTCCAACAGAACAAGATGATCACAAAAACTTATTTAAACTAGGCTTATAACTATCCAAGCAAGAACCTGTAATTAAGCATGCAATAAACAAACCTATAACTAGCAATAATCAATTGTAAATACCCAACAAATATCGACAATAAATAATACCAAATGTAAATCACCTAGCCAATAATAAATTCTAACACCCTAACAGTTCGATTTGCACTATAGTACCACCAAGTACCCTAATAACGACGTAGTCAAAAAAATCCTTTCAAGGCCCCAAAGCGTTGGGCGTCAAAATCTTCTTGTCAGGGAAGATAGACGGTCGACCTTACCTTTTGGCGAAAGTTATATTAGTTATTTTGCCGGCTGGTAACTATCGGCCTAATTGGGCTAGCTCGCCGCGAGGGTCGCAGGGTTCCAGCTGTGCTGAAAGAGAATACAAAAAAAAGAAAGGAGTGGGGGCCAGGTCCTAGACTCAGATCCAATTCCTTGTGCCGGACCTTACACAAGGTCGAAGATAAAAACCAGCAAGTCAAAAATAAACAAATCAACAACCAATGAATAGATCACAGCTTTATTTCAAATATTGGTGCGTACTATAGTGCAAGGCTAACATAAATTAAATATATATAAATCACAGCAGGCAATATTTCTAGCAACACCAAAGAAAACACACAGTATGCGACATGCAATAATAAATACAAATACAGATATAAATATAAATATCGAGCAAATAGTAGCCCACGAGCAGCAATGACTATGACCGGTGAATGGGCTAACACATTAAAACATTGCGCGGTTAAAATCGGAGCATAGCGAGTATTAAATTAAAAAGAAAGTAAATTAATCCCTGTGAGGCAGGATATAGCAGGGCCAGGTTATGCAAGCGCTCAGCTGATGCGAAACCCCGAATATCAGCTCAGAAAGATTCTAAAGTAATTAATCCAAAATTTCTAATGTCAAAAACTACGAGGTTCTATGCCCATATAGTCACAGAGCAGTTTTCTTAATGGAAATACATCAGGTGCATAAATGGACGCTAAAGCAATCGCTTGAATAAACCTTCGGCAAACTTGTACCTACGTAAACTCGCGAATAAATTACAATAACGCGGAAAAATCGCGAACGCCGCAAACAGAGTTCCGACAAAATAATTAACGGGCTCACGCGACTCCCAAGTAAGGCAATCGGCTACCGAAATCGGTTCTCTAGCCACGACCGCTAAAAATGACGTCAGACCTCAGCGACCGACATGCAAATGGCGTCGCCATAAACCCGAAGATATCGAGCAAACAGCAGGCAAAATGCGGTAAGTACTGCCTTAAAACTGAACTACTAGCGCGGATGATCTAACATACAATTTGCAGGGGGCTCAATGGGGCGCGGCAGCCTCCAGCGGCAGCGGAACCTCCTAAGCAGGGTCCTCGCAGGCCCCCCCACGGAGACGCCGTGGTCCGTGGCCAATCCGAAACCGAAGGCTCCTACAGGATTGAGCCGCAGGGCTGTCTTTACCAATTCGAGTGAGCTCAATTAAAAATTCAATAAAGGTCAGTAGCCTGCACAAAATGGGCGCTCAAAATTTGCAATAGCCCTATCACAATTAACGCATTAAAATTATACAAAAGCATGCACTAACATCTAACTCGACGAAGCATTACTGTGCCAAAAATATCCTACATGCCCTATTTGTTAATGAGACGAGATTCCAATAACTAACTATAAAATACACCAGGCGCAAATAGCTATATCAGTTTCTTGCCTGTAGTAAAAACATGTCAGCTCCTGACCTGTGGATTGCGGAGGGCCGAGGACGGCAGAAGCGATGAAGGTTTCGGCAGACACAGCGGAAGGCCCAGCGGACCTAGGAGGCGGTGATTGTATCACAGGTGAGTGCGGTGCTACACTCTCCAGCGTAGCTCCCCGGGAATTTGTAGAGCTCCTTGACAATTCGATGGTTTCAGGGGCCCAAATCGACGGTTTGGATGCCCGCAGAGTGCGGCCGAACAAGAAGTGCTAAGCCTCTTCAGGGGGGAGTTCAACCTCTCGCAGGAAGCGTCCGAACTCTCCCAAGGTCGTAGCCGACAGAAAATGGCATCCCACAGTAAATCGAAATCCACAGCAAATCGAATCCCACAGGGAATGGTGTCCGACAGTAAATCGAATCCCACAGTAAATGGCTATAACGCACAACGCCCAAATAAGTCCCGAATAAGAAGAAACTGGCCTTATCTTACCTCACGCTGGAATTGAGCCAGAAGAAAGGGCAGAAGCAATGCTGGCCTCAGACGAATCCGCAGTTGCGAAGGACGTACGTATAACCAAATCAAATACGAACGTCTTAAGGGCACATGTGCTTTTTCAGATCCTCCGAAAAATCAAAACGGAGCTGAGCTATACCAATTAGCTCAAAAATTTAAGCACACGGCCGAGGCACTAGCAGCCTGCACCAAGTTTAAAATGGGAAAAGACCTCAAAAATCCACCAGCTACCAGTTATCAAAACTTTCCAAAATTTTTGGGCCAGAAGATGCGAAAAAAAAACAGCCTGAAAAATTTGACTGCAAGAAGTGATATCCTTTATCTAGCAACAAACAGAATAGTGTAGAAGAATTTGTAACAGGGGTTGCCTAAGCGCCATATACAAATATCTGTAGGAATATGACCTAAATAAATTTAATTAGTAGAATATGGGTAATTATTCGAAGAGTTGCTTACCAAACTGCTTGATAATTATAGGAAAATAATTAAAAATAAGATACAGCTAATTATATCTAGTTTGAAGCATGCAAAAATTGACAAAAGCCAACCATAAGTATTCAAGTTCAAAATTCAGCTAGCGAAAGTTCAATACTACGGGGGACACTCCAAAAGTATCGTAACAAAATGCTTGGCGCCCAATCTTTGTTTACTCTAAATACAAGCCTATATGAGAAGGTGAAGTTAAAATAAAATCCCACATTTCTTTACACCCAATTTCAAACCAGATTAAAGCTAGCCGAAGTAATGAGAAACATCTAAAGGTAAGTTATCTAGCATATAATTAACTATTAGGTGGCACACTATTAGATTACAATAATGTTGATTAATATCAACTCTAACCGTATTATATAACTTTGCTACATTTTTCCATGAAGCTGTTTTATAATTTATTTAAGTTAAATACGTACATAATGGTATTACATAAATGTTATATAATAATATATTATAATATTATATAAATTGATTTAACACATTTTTTAATAACTTTGAAAAGAAACGAAGTAATTCCATTATTTCATGTTACATTTTAACCTTATAAACCACAATCACCTGTTTTATTCTGAAAATTTCAAGTATAAATATAAATTTAACTCTATACTCAATATAAAAGTACTAAATGAGCTTTCCACATGTTCCACTAGTTTGTCATTATTAAATTTGCCGTGTAAAATTCCAGGAAAATTTTGCTTTTTGTATTATTTTACTGCAGAACATTGAAAAATATAGTTATATATGGACTTGGTGCACCAAAAGGAGATAACTGTTTCTTGTTTGCAGAGTAGGAGAAACAAAGAAAGCTATGTAACTGAAAGCAGCGTTGTCAGACGTATCTGTTTTCCAACAAGTTGATCACTTTTTATTATTTGATATATTATACACTGCTAATGCTAAGTAGTAATAACAAAATCACTGTATATTTGGATTACAATTAGTTAATCATATTTTACTTTTATAACCACACAGATTGGATTGTCATCATAACTAGCGCTTTTCGTCTACTTAAATTATTAGACTTAATGTACTGTTTTTATAGCCTTTTTATATTTTAATTTGACGTTTTAGAAATTTTACATTTTAAGTGAAGGTATCTAAACATTGCTTAAATGTAAAAAACATGAAATAATTGTGTTATTTTAACCATTTCTCTGCATATTTATGTTTCTTAGCAAAACGACACTTTTATAAATCGCGTTTTGTTGTTTATAAAATGGCACTGTAGGTATAATTATTTTGCAAGATTTATGCAATAGATCTGAAATTTGGGTCATTTGACAACACTGGTCGGGTAATGAATGGGCTAAACCCAATTCCTAACAGTTTTCTCTTTGTTATTTTCGGCAACAGGCCGATAGGAGAACATTGTTCTGCGAGGTAAACAGTGTGGTACCTACTTCGTTACCTACTTGTATTTACACGTGGTTTTACTTTAGGTAAATGTTAAATGAATGTAAGTATTTAATATTCTATACATATTATTTAACCTTTGGAACCTAAAGCTTTTAATTTGTTTTGAGTAGGTAAGCTTGCTTTATTTGACTTTACAGCTAACTTTTAAGCGCATGCCCCATTATAAATATTTATACAAAGTTTTTATAAAAGCGAAGTTTTTACAGGGATTAAATACTCAGATTGACATTGATCATATTTACTGTCCAAAATCGGGTACAACCTACAGGGATCGCCGACTTTACCAGAAAACACAGATCTTAATGTGTCGGAACAGATGCGGTTGCTCCGGTTACCCGCACTTAGCTCAATCGGGAAGGCGTAGTTCAAAAGCTCAAAGAAAAACCGGCGGCACTTACCCTATGGATTGCTTAAGATAGATGCCTAGAGCGCCACTTGTTTCTAGATAGGAAATGGCTAACGTGTTAGAAACAAGAACACACACGTAGCCTATGGGAAGGTCCTCCAGGCAACTGCACTCCGCTACAGCGTCCCCTCCGCCAAGCTCCTTCGGGCCCAGTGGCCTTGCGACAAATGACTTACCTTGATGGCCACACCCTCGAAAGCAATAAAAGAAAACACCAACACAAGCCCAAATCTAGGGGCGTTCTTAATTGAAGGGCAGGCTTTGGGTTCACACTTAATTACACCCGGCTTTTGCCGTAATTAACTAATGACTAAAGGGTTCAGCAACATTAAATAACTAGAATGAAATTAATCAAGATTTATGTTTAATAAACCACCCAGCGGTGAGTTTGAATTTAATGCAAAGGGTACATCCTAACTGGGATTTCGGGGTCCCCTAGCAAAAGTTAACTTAATCTAAGCATCAT
>CALNHX010013055.1:0-20500 GCA_940337035.1 Agriotes lineatus
GTAGGGGCACCAGAAACCCACACACATATTTTTGATTAGATTATGGTGTTGCGAAAATTTTCAGAAATAGCAGATTAGTTTGATGAAACTACAGTTAGTGCTTTGTGTGAAAACATTATGTATACATTACTTAAATAAGCCAAGAATAAGCCTACAATGATATACAAATAGATTTCTTTTCGAATTTCATGAATGAATAGTTTACGTTGTCTAGACACGTCGATAATGTTATCACAGTTACCTACTCAATTTGTTACTCAAATGAGTGAACTATTGAAATTTGATGGAAATAAGTCAAACTCAGTAACGCAACGGTGAATTTTTCTTTTCCAGAAAAGATTTATTTGAAGATATGGATTTCTTATAACTTTTAATTTGTCTTATCTTAGAATACTTCTGTAAAGTATGTCCCTTTTTACTAACACGCTGTATAAATCATTAACTATAATTCCTGCTCTGACTATTGACTGAGCCAAATAATAATGGCTAAATAAAAATGTTCGTTCAAAATGAATATAAAATTATTTCATATCGTGCCCTTCAATAATTTATTCATCACAATAATAAATACTTTCTGCACCAACCAGCTATTAGGTTCGAAAATCTATCATCCAAGGTTGAGTTTCTACACAGTTGAAAACGTACTCAATTGTATTATAATTGCACTATGGCGAATGTTCCTTAATAAACTTAACCTCAAATAAATGGTCAGAAAGCGACACAGATATTTGCGTTCTATTTTTACTTTAATCAAAGAAAGTTGTTGATAATTACTTCACAGATAAATAACAATAAAATAAATGTAATAATGTAACTAAGCAAACCTGTTTATAGGTAACTAAGGACGCAGGTTCCATCCAACGCTGACTTGATCAATTTTCTGAAAAGGACACTATCGCCCCAATCGCTTTTCTGAGCCCCCAGATGCTGGAAACTGCTCAAAATGCGTATTTTTCTTCTACTGTGCACCGTCGTCGACTCGCTGGAACCGTTTTGATCCAAGATGCAAGTAGCTTGCTCTACTGCGATGTTTGGGCGACACGCCTTGCTGCTTGAACTGTATTCGCTGATTCCCTCAATATTGCTGCTATCACTCGTACCCGATCTCGGCTTCCTTTGCTGGTACAAATCGTAGCTGCGCTTCTCCAAATCGTTACTGGTTTCTTCAAATCGTGGCTGTGTGTTGAAGTCTGGCCTTTGTTGCTCCAATCTTGACTATTTTACTGATTACCGGAAACACAGCATACATACAAAAATAGCCCACACCTGGATAACAATAATAAGACCAGTTCGAACTCAAAAGACTTTACTTTTACGGAGATTTACAATATTATATCTAGGAAGCCAGCACGCAACTAGTTTCTTTGGCTTCGCTTGGCTGAGCTTCTTTTTCTTATTTACCAGTGTTGCTAAGTAACCTACTGCATTATATTATTTGTAAGTACACCTACTATGATCTTATAATTTAATTGTTTGTTTTCTCGAATTGTCAAATATTGTCACGCTAACCTCACATGTTTGATTTACAACAACTTTTACTTTTCTGGTTCTAAGCACTATCGCTTTTAATGGCTGAAGCTTGCAGGTTGCTTTATGCGCTTAGGCATGTTACATAACTTTTTATCACTGCATGATTAGCCGTAAGTTCAATAACAGCAGCATAGCATGTCACGCTGAATACAAACTAATTGCACTTTGACTCTGTGACGCTTCGCCACCCTTTTTACTAACACAGTCCGATTAGCATGTCTTACGTTACTTCAAATATCTGAGCATTAATCAATATCATAGTAGCGCTTATCATTTTAAATCATAGCATCGAATTAAGTCAATCGCAACCCTGCCGATATCGTTTTATAACCTATTTGCTATTCTTAGTCTAATTCAATTATAAATTACTTATCAATTATGGCTTATAAATCTATCCATGTTTAATTCTCATAAGATTTCTATCTGTAGCGATTAATAAAGTACCAATTCTGTTCATATCTGGTTTTTAATTAACATGTATTTAAAAATAATAAAGGAGCCAGAATTGCCATAGGTAGCATACCATCTAAATATATAGGATACCCGTTTCAGCCCCTTGGGGATGGAATTTCGAAAATCCTTTCTACCCCATTTTATTCCAAAATGAACCCACAGCGAAAAAAGTACTAATTTTAACTCGTTACTCCTTTCCAATTTTACCCCGTTTCATTCCTTTAGGAGCGCAATTTTAAAATACCCATAAACCACTTCAAAGATTTTAAGAAGACATGTATGTATATAAAAAACACGTATGCTTCAACTCAACAAATAAAGAAGACACAATAGGTTCTACAATTTAACTCACAATCTGAATGTGCACTTTTAGGGGTTGATTAGGGTGTCAGGTCATTTTGTATTTTAATTAGCCACCTAGGCTTTAGGGCAGCGTGCCCGTATGTTAAACCCTTTTAGTTACTTATTTGGCTTCATCGCGTAATTCCATAATAATGATTTTGCACATAGTTGGCCTCAAGCGCAGTATTTCTCGTCATCCGGGGCACCCCTTTGTTGGTACTTTGACAATCGGGTGTTAACGCTCGCAGGATTTCCGAACCTTCTAGAATTTACGCTGTTGGTGTGACTGCGAGGCCTCGCGCTGTCTTTGTCACCGGCACTTATTTGTTTTATTGGGCGCCTCGCCATTGGCTGTCTTTGTCACCGGCACTTATTTGTTTTATTGGGCGCCTCGCCATTGGCTGTCGAGAGTCACGTGGTAACGCCGTTTTGGCTCACGCCTCGGCGGGGGTCGGAACGCTGCTTGCTTGGGGAGTTCTACTCAGGCGATTGAACAAGGGAGGTGTGTGTGTGTCGTTAGCGGCGATCTTATTACGCCAAGGCGTAGGTGTGATGGAATTCCATGCCCGGTTCTACGTCGTCACGTAAGGGAGTGTTCCCTTTAGCTCGTTGTGCGAGGATTCCGTTGAGGTAGGACATCACTTGGGCTAGTTTGGCCGTCGTAGCGGCGTTTGTTGAAGCGCCAGCCTTTGTCGCCATTTTGGGCGCATCCAGACTATTCACACGTCGGCCGTTTTAGCGGCGAATGAATTGCCACAGGCAACCTGTTTCCCGCAAGCTGGACCGCATGCTGATCTTTTGGATCGTCACCAATAAAATTAAGGTATTTGTAACCATTGAATTATACTAATTTCTCGTGCGCGAGCTGTGCGCTTAATCATGTGAATAACTGTGAAATCTTGTGCACCGTTAAAAACGTACCCTTCGCATCTTAAGTTGTTGTCGCGAAGTGGCGTCGCGCGCTCATTTTTGATCTAATCACTTCCCTCATTTGGGCTTTGCTGTGTTTGCCCAAATTATCATGTGAGCATTTTTATGAACAAACGTTCCCTTTGTGGGACTCATAATTATGTCAAACTGCTTTTGATTTTGTACAGTTATGGGTGTTGTTTAGTAACCGTAGTGCGCCCATCAGCTGATGCTTATTTATAAGACTTAACGCAATGTTTGCGGCACGCTTTGCTGCCCTAATGTAAGACTGGACTAATAGACGCTTATCTAACAAAGAGACGCTTTATTCTTGGTCGCTTTGTGCATGTTCTGTTTCAGTGTGCGGCCATCATTGAGGAGATGAATGTACGGTGGAGCCAGTGAGATCAGAGCGTGCAGGTAGGCTTGGTGGTGACATTGCCGTGGCTGAAAAAGCCCCACTTCATGATCTAAGTATTTTTGCCATCACGAAATCGTTGTGTGAGTTTATAATTCACGAGTACCCCTATCGACGGAGTGTCTTGAATACTTCGCCCCCCGTCTAACCGCCCAGGCCCGGTTATTCGGGTTAAGACAGGCTTGGTGGCGCCCTCATAATTTTGACGTACCCTATATATATGCCTCAACAAGCTTGCCCAGAACGTATCGTGTGACTCACGCCCGACTCCCTGAGCGTTCCAGCCGTGGCCTTTAGCCTGTTTTTAGCAAATCTCAGGGCAAGTGTGCCAGTTTTCCAGGACTGATTCCGTGGTGCGATGCTCACCTTGGGTGGGTGTCGTAAAGTTGTTTTAATACCGTAACAAGGGCAAAATGCTGAAATAAGTTTTCAAACAATTCTATTGGTAAATCCAGTCGATATTTCATCGAGTCTAAGAGATGTTGAGAAATTCGCAAAAACATATTTAACGCTCTTCACCCCCTTAGGATTGTAATTTTCGAAAATAGTTTCTCGAAACTTCCCTACGTAACTGAAGGAACCCTTTTACTGAACTTCAACCTCATACATGCAGTAGTTATCAGTTTGTGGCAGTCTTTAGTAAAATAGATCCACTCCATTTAACTCCTTTGGGAGGTTCCGACGTTATCTTGGGGAAAGTTTAATTAAGAAACAAAATTAATGCATGTAAAATTTGCTCATAGCCAATTAACTGTCACATTTGGTGGTTCTCGGCCCTCACCTTGTTGATAACAATACAAAGGAACTCAAAGCGCTCCATTCTGAAGGTATCCGACCATGGACTTGTAGGTCTGGGCTGCGTTCCAATACAAAATTTCTGGTAATGCACGTAGGCCAGCGTCCCTCATCTCGTGAATACCATTCTCCCCACAAAGTCAACCTAAAAGATAACGAGGGGTATAAATACAGGCGGTTTAGCCGCTAAAAGGCACTTACTTTTCCAGGCTTGGCATGGCATCCTTTCCCTACCTGTCAACTGATACTTCAAATGGAAAACTTTGTTAGACAGCATTCTATCACGAAGTGTCCACCCTCGGTATCCTTGTGGGCACGTAATTCGGTGTCAACTTTTCCTCACGTGGACATACTCGGACCGCAAAACAATTGCAATATGTATTCCATTCCTGTAATGCCGGAACCAAGTTCCTGAATTTCGACTCGCCGCTAACAACAACGGAACGCAGCCATCTTCTGGAAATCTTGCTCAGAAGGTCAACGTACCCGCTGTTCATTTTCACGTAAGTGACACTTTAAACAAAACAAAATTACAAACTACGTCTCCAAAAACAAATAACTTAAAATAGTACGACCGACGTGGACTTGCGTAGAAAAATTTGGTGAAGTCTCTGGAAAATTCAGTGCGGGTTCTATTTATACCCTCGGAAAACAAAAGAATACCACAGCCAGGCAATGGTTCAAATTTACGTAAGCTTTTTAACAATACCGTTACACAACATTTTTATTAAAAAAAGCCTGTCGCCTGTCCATTCGAAAAGATGCATCAATTAATTACATAAAATCCTTAAATTTAAATGTAAAAATAACTGCACCACCGTTTTCAGCACATTTCGAAGTACAAATTTTCAGCTTCTTACGCACTTGTGTCATGTCAGGAGTTTTTAGCACGATCAGGGCTCTGCCCCACTATAAAACTCAAATATACTGCCGAAAAAGTAGACCCACACCTTTGCTGCATCTGTGTGAGTGTTATCTTCAAAGGGGTAATTTTTTCCATTTGGTTCTGTACCATTATCAGATGTGTTACTGTGCCTTGCACTCTTCACACGATATTATGGAATCCAACTGTTCTGCCAGTGAATGAAGGTTTCAAAAATGTCCATTAACACCTCCTGCAAGCTTGTCCCTGACTGCCCGATTTGACTTGTCACGGCTCCAACTTCCCTGATATGTAATCTCGTAGCTCTCATGCCCGCAGTACTCAATTTCCTGTGTTTGTAAGCTTCCAATTAAGGACACACTGCCTGTTTCTTAGCTATTGACATGGGCTTCTACAGTTGTGGCCCCAAACTTTGAGTTGTCAACGATCTCGGTGCAGCGGATTTTGGACCAGCTCTGATTTACGCCTCCAGCGGAGAGTAACGGCCCCATTTTCAGTGCTCTGAGGTATCTTTTCTGGCATTGCGAACACTAGCACGCCCTGAATTGCCCAAATGTTGGTCCAAATGTGTTATTCTGTGCTCTCTAGAACTAACGTGTGGCCTTATTTGTTTGGCTGTCGCGAAAACTGGGATTCCTAAGTGTATTATAGCTTGGTGTTACCAAAGATAACCTTATATTCTTTTGAAAACTATGAAAATTCTTTCGAAATGTAATTGATGTTATGTGGAATGCAATTTCCAGGTGTTTACCCTAAATTACTATGAGTTAATTGCTAATCAACAAACTGATGCACTAAATTTGATTATTTACAATTAATCGATAAATCTTACTGCAAGGAAATCTGTTTGTGTTGTTGGTTATCCTTTGGAAAATGAACTTTGTTAATTACTCGTTGCCTTTATTTGCATTAATGTTTAACGTACAAGTGAATCACATAGCAATATACATGGATAGATACAGCATAATAGAATATACGGAATGACAATAAACATAATAGCTATTTACATTATGAGTGCGGTAGGTTGCATTTTACAGCTAAGTTTTAATTTTTGAAGCACGGCCCCAAGCTTTAATATAACCGAGAGCTGTAAAATGCTTAGAGCACCGAATTTTTTAGCTGACATAATTTTTAAATATTTTTAGATATTTGAGATTTTACTTTCGAATTCGAATATCAAAACCACCGTTGCCATCAAAAAAGCTGCCGGTAAAGATTCCAGTCATAAATATCAACGGTTTTAATTTCTTCAAAACTCAAATGAACGAGGAATTACGCAACTAGTGTTTCCAGCAATACCCTTTATTACTAAAAAGCAACTCTTTTCTCTAACGGTCTCTGAAAGCTAACCATGTTCTAGTCATTTTACCGCACCGGGATGCGTAATAACACCGACTAAGTCTGTCACTCTTATCACTAGGCCACCAACGCGGCCACATATACTGGCCGCCATAAATAAATGAACGCCCAGTAAACATTGGAAAATTTGAATGAAATTTTCAGAAAAGATGTATTTTATTCGTACTAAGAAACCATGAAAACTACAGCAAGATCCGATTATTGCAACAATTTTGAAACACTAATAATGCGTTGATCCTCCTGCGTTTCTTACACATTCAGCTAGTCTATTAGACATACTTGAAATAAGCGAATCAATAGTAGCTTGTGGTATCGAATCCCAAGCTTCTAAAATCCGTTGTTGGAGAACATCTAGACTGTTTGGGGCTAGTTGTAAATCATTGATCCTGCGTCCTAGCATATCCCACACGTGTTCGATTGGTGATAAGTCCGGAGAAAGAGAAGGCCATAGAAGACGATCAACATTAGCATTTTCCAGAAACTCTGTAGTAACCCTAGCGGTATGTGGCCGCGCATTATCTTGCTGATTGGCCAGTTAGGTTAATCCTAATTTTAAACAAGGCTACTTACATCTAATAACCTTTGACATTTTTTATATTATCCGATGGCTGTTTGAATTTCGGATTGAACTGTTGATAAACATACATCTCTTGGCATGTCATTGGCACCTGATTGCAGGCCATGAAGCACCAAAAAAGTTATAAAATATATACGGATGCTAACAGGCGCAGAAAGACAATAGTGAGTGATTACGCAGACAGAGACATAATAGACTATCTGCCAGGATTATCTTATAATTATGAAATGAATGCATAATTGCAGGATTCTTTATGTTATTAATAAGTATATTTAATATATTAATTTAATTTTATTATTAGTAAATTAATATAGTATTACATTAATAAGTAAATGTAACAATTTTATTTATACTTTTAGTTTATTTCTTATTATTATTCTTTAGTTGATTTAAGCTGGCTATATTGACTGAATAATTAGATTGTTTCCTATAATTTTATGTAAGTAGGTATTTGAAAAATCTTTATGTAAATTTTTATATTTGCAATAAATGTAAAGAATTTCTAAATAATGTTATAAAAACGTAACCCGTTTTAATAAAATTAGCAAATGCAGACCTCTTGTTTTGAAGCTACGCGTTACGGCAGTTCTCTGTACCACAAATTTGTTGATGTTTAAAGCCCTAGCCTCTTCCCTTTGAGAATGACTCTTGCGAATGAGAATAATTATTTGTGATACTTTCTCGGTGATCAAATGGCATTTATCATTAATTTATCGTCATCATTAATCATAAATTTTTTGAAAATTCTGTAGTGAAAGCTATAAGTTTTATAAAATTACAATAAAAATTATAACCCGTTCACTTCATTTGTTACTCTGAGCAGGCCTTGCATGTGCTCTTTTGGCGGTGTAAGAAACAGTTGCTAACAAAAAAATACCAAAATTAAAATAAAATTCACCATTCGTGAAGTAAATTAAAGTTATTAAAAATAACGTCACTGATTCCTGTAGTTCAGCAAGATGCCAAGAATAAGGAGTTTTCTATTATTATAGTACTTTTAAGAAGTTACAGAACGTAAATGTCATTTTGACATTAGTAATTTTTTGTAACTGAATATTTGATAGATTAGTAAAAATATTCACATTCAAGGCCTGCCCAGAATCAGAAATGGAGTAAATGGGGTATATGTAAATTAATTTAAATGAAAACGCGTTTATTGCTGGTCATGTATTTTTGATGACATACTAACTAAGTAACGTAGAAAACATTAAAAAATACAATTGTATAAATACACATTTGGGCAGAAGTCCATGTTAGATCCATATGAATTTGTGCTTACTTTTATTTGAATATGTTAACTAGGGCAGGTACCTACATATTGAACACACGCTTATTAAGTATTATATAACCTTCTGATATTTTTAGAAGTAGGCTTTCAAAACTTTTCTTTACATACATCATAAAAATTTACCAAATTGTAGCGTTGTGTTCTAACGCAAAAGCTAATATTTTCTAGTAATTTTTATTTATATAGAATTTTAATTATCCTCTACTATCCTCTAACTAAAATATATTCGAAAGAGCCTCATACGGAAATTTACAAAATATAACATTATATTAGTTTTTGATTTAAATGTAAAAGTGAACCCACAAAACAGGTATACTCGCGCCGAAACGGCCTCGCGCCGAATCGGCTAGCGCCGAAACATCTTTGCGCCGAAAAGCATCCGCGCTGAAACGTCTCTGCGTCGAACTGTCTTCGCGCCGAAATGTCTTCGCGCAGAAAGGGCTGCGCCGAATCACTCGCGCCGAATCGGCTGCGCCGAAACGTCTTAGACCGCCTTTTTACACTCTAACAAGACTAACTAAACTTTCAAGTACGCTTTATAATGACAATTAAGTAAATAATGTTAACATAAAAACAAAAATATGTTTTGTTTTTTTGCCTTGCGGTAATTTGATCAATTGATTGTATCTTGCTGAAATTTTCATCGTTTCTTAGTACGAATAAAATACATCTTTTCTGAAAATTTCATTCAAATTTGCCAACGTTTACTGGGTGTTCATTTACTTATGGCGGCCAGTATATTTTAGTTGTAAACTTATATATGTGTTACCGGTGTATGCACAGTACACCATTCTTCTGGACTAGTACGTCTAGGAATGGGAGTTTGTCTTCAGATTCTGTTTCCATCGCGAACATCTACATGGAAGACTTTGAACAACGAACTATATCTTAATCTGAGAACGAGCCTAGTTTGGTGCTGCGATACGTTCGTAATATGGCCCCATGGAAGAGAGACACTGGACGGCTTCCTGAAACATCTCAATAGTCAAGCCCGATCAATTAAGTTCACGATGGAAGTAGAATCGGAAGGCAAACTCCCATACTTAGACGTACTATTCCAGAAGAATAGTGACACGGTACAAGCAAAGGTATATCGATAACCAACCCATACGGAAAGACACCTACACTACGATACTAACCACCACAATAGCGTAAAACGTGGCTGCATATAGATGCCTATATAGCCGAGCTAAGACCATATGCTCGGAGGAAGAAGACCTTAAACGGGAAATTGAGATTATCACAGAAATGCTGCAAGCTAATAGCTACTTAAAAAGAATTCAAAACCAAACGCTAGAAGAGATGGGCAGAAATACAACACCGGCGCAGATGAGGAAACGGAGCTGACAACCACGGTTGTAATACCATACATCCGAGAAGTTTCCGACAAACTCAGAAGAATCGGAAACAGATTCAACATAAGAACTGCCTTCAAGTCCACAACAATTCTGAGAGGCATGATGACGCACACCAAGCCTCAGTACGAAGTACTGTATCTACAGCGTATCGTGCGAGTGTGAAAGACAGGAAACACATCGACCCTTGAGAGTGAGATTATCGGAACACCCCGCAAGGGTATTAGAAAGAGAGAAACCATCAAACCCAAGATTGTAGAACATGTCTGGAACGAAGGCCACCACATGCAATGATAAAACGCGTCAATTGTAGCTAAAGAAGAAAACAGGTTCCGTAATCCTTCTCATAACTAACCAGGAGTTCATTCACCTGAGGATGGGAGTAGACCAAAAACTCCCAAAACGTCGTGTGGTAAACACCCGAGACAGTGGTTAAAGTCCGCCAAAACATCTCATGTGCAAATTTTTTTCACTCTGAATGTGTGGACTAATTTGCGAGTGACTTGAAGGTTCTTCTCGGTTCTTCTAGATGTGCTGCAAATGTCGGGCTGAACGAAGGTACAACCTCATTATTCTCCAAGGGGACTTGCATGAAGATTCGTCAGATAATGCTCTCGATTCTCAGTCTACCTCAACTATTGAATCATTATTGAATTCAAACGCAGTGGTTTCTAACATGTCTTCTATGATGAGTTTTGCTCTTCTAAGATAAGGAATAAATTCAATAAAATGAAAATGGGAAACAAACGGCTAGTTTCCGAAGTTAATGAATTAACCAGTCGTCTCAACGATATCGAGCAATATTCGATACTAAAAAACATTGTAATCAATAGCATTATAGAAAATAAGAACGAAAATCTTCTCGACGTTTGCTCTACAATCGGTGACGCCCTGGGATGTCCGTTTATGAGTACCGATATTGACACTGTTCAGCGTCTTCAAGCTTCTTCACTACCCAAGAATAAAAATACATTTTATATTCCATGCAATATTATTATGCGATTCCCTACGCGTAGATCTGGTCTGGGCCCCCTAACTTGCCTGGACTTCAGCTTGCCGACATCGGATCAAATAGGTATATTTATAAATCAACATCTAACATCGTATAATGCAAAGCTATTAAATCTAGTTAAGTCAAATTAAAGGGTACGTATACGTTTGTGTGGGTGCGGAACGGTTCAATTTTAGAGCTAAAAAACAAAAAATTTATAATTCTCGTAATACGAATAATGTCGGACGTTATAAAGCCTGTTTAAAGTCGAGCATACAGTGACTATTAACGAACTACTATTTACCTTATTTTTCCATCGTGATTGTTATGTACTATCGGAACATTCGTGTCCTAAGAAGCAAAACCAATGAATTCCGCTTAATCTCATTTAATAATAATTATGACATTGTGTTTTTGACCTAAACGTGGCTCAATGATAGTGTATATAATAACTAATTATTTAACGATGAGTATACAGTATTTAGATGTGATCGGATGGCGGCGGTTACTTGATATCTGTAAAGTCTACATATCAGTGTTTATGGCAGGACACATGGCAAGGCCACGGTCTAGATCTCTATCTATTTAGCCTTCAACAGAAACGCTTCATTTGTGTTGCGTCTATACCTCCGACCAATACTGCAACATTATCAACTCTTTGTAGATAAACTTTACCACAATAAATAATGTAATTAATAATGACTATATTATGATAGTAGAAGACTCTAATTTGCCGCACATCAATTGGTCAACTGGTGATCAATCATATTTGATTCCGTTAGGTTACACTGATCCTAGTTCATCTGAATTTTTAGATATAAAACCGCTGGTTCAGGATTACGGCAACTGAACACGATATCTAATGTAAATAACAAATAACAAATACTTGATTTGGTTATAATTTAAAATAAATTACACTATTTCATATGGGCCTGGTCTCTATATCCAAGCAAATAATATTATCTTGATTTGTATAAATCATTGAAATGCATTTGCTATCAATTTGATTATCGTGGTATCTTTTTTTAATTATTTAATTGTAAACGCTTTGTATAATGCTAATTTAACTACTGGGAGTGCTGCAATACTGAGTATTATTTAACTAATGCGAGCCAAATACAAATATGGCTATTCAACCTCACAATTTGACAAACCAAATTTGTTATCGTTCGACAAATATCAGTGATTATGTAATTGAAGCGTTGGCTAAATGATAACAATTGCAGTAAGTAAATACACGTCAAAAAAAAAACACTCAGAGGACGCGTCTGCCAGAAGTACACAAAATCCCAATCCACTGAAATCAATCTTTTAGAATAAACCTTTCTGATCTTTTAGCAACTCTAATGGAAACTATGGTTTAACTCGAGTTTCTAGCAAGTCCCACGATGCCTGGGACCCTTCTTTTTCGTTGGCCTGTAGATACAAGCCGCTGAAAGTCCTGCAGAACAACTCCTGTAGCTCGAATTCCGTAGAAAACGCCTCCAATTTAGCCGTCGTCTCACGCCCAGTGCTCCAACTGCTCCCCACAAACTTCGTTGTCTAGGGCTCCAATTACACTGCTCGAAGCTCGTACACAAATCAAACATTTTTTTATACCTCTGCAGAGATGCTAGTAATTACTGCAACCTGATACAGCGTACCCAAAGGATATAGAATGCATTTTCAAGCACACTGAATTGGGAAGAGGGTATTTATTTACGTATTAATAATTATTTATTGGGAAAGCCAAAATTAACCACGCTTCACAACTTGGCCTCCTTTCCCCAATTGTTTGTCTTCGATCTTACATTGTTTTACATAATATCCAAGCCTCCTCTGGTTACATTTTGTTGTTTAAATCAAGGCTAACACTATTTTCAATACCGTTTTATAAATTATTATCAAGGCCAATGCCATTTTAAAAAATTTGTAAAAATTCAATAGAACATTTCTAGAGCATTTTATAAAATATGATTTGATATGCTTGAATCATGATTAATTGATATTATAATTATAAAGGATTAAAATGTGCTCATAGCAATACTTAGATTTAATACTCTTGCGAAGGTAAATTGTATTCTCTTGTTAAAATAAATAATTGCATTGATTCAATTTCCTGGAACAATAAATTAATTAATTTAATTAGGAATGATGCAATTTGAAAATTATACGCTTTAATTACTGCAATAATTAATAAACCTGTACCCTTTAAATCTTGCTCTACAAAACGCTTTCCCGTACGGTTTTCCTCGGCCACAATAAAGTGTATTAAAGAAAAACTAAAATTTCATAACAAGCGGAAAATATATAAAAATCGTCAGATCTTGAAACATTTTCTTTGTTGCGTGTGAGGTCCAACTCATTAATCCATAATGACTATAAAGCCTGCATATCCACTATTCAAGCTCATATTACAAAAAACCCTCAGGGAATTTGGTCTTTTGCTGCTAACAGAAGACAGGGTTTAAATATTTCTAAAAATTTAGTTTATCACAAAACGACTGCTTCTAACGGATCTGACGTGGCAAAGTTATCTGCAAATTACTTCAGTTCTATTCATGTTCCATCCGCATCTGATCAAAACGCTTGGTGCGACAATTATTCAAATAGTCAAGATCCACACTTCGTAGGCAATGTATTATCTTCAATTAATATATGTGAACTTGATATAGATGATAAATTAAGCTAACTCGACCTTAAGAAGGAACCTGGATGCGATTCACTACCATCCATATTCCTGCCAAATTGTCACCCAACACTTGCTGTTCCATTATGCGTGATCTTTAACAAATATTTGCAAGAAAGTACGTACGTTTTCCGAAGTATGGAAGATATCGTTTGTGGTTCCGAACAGATCTGCTGCTGTATTAATAAATTGATTTCAATTAAAATTTTATAACTGTACATCTGAAGTTCCCCAAGGGTCTCACCTTGGGCCGCTACTTTTTACAATATACGTTAATGATGTTGCCAAATGTTTCAAAAATTGGCAATTTGCTTAGTATGCCGATTCTCAGAAAATCTATAAGAAAATTTTTAATAATAAAGATTGCGATCTAATGCAGGATGAGCTGGACAGGCTGCATTCCTACTGCGATAAGAACAAATTATATCTTAATTTTGATAAATGTGTTCAGATAAGCTTTACTGGAAATTTAAAACCAATTAAGTTTAATCATAGGCTTGACAACCATGTCTTAAAAACTGTCACCGAAATATGTGATTTAAGAATTAATCTTGATACTAAGCTGTTATTCAGAACACATATCAATATTATAGTCTGCAAAGCCTATAAAAGGCAAGGATTTATCATAAACATTTCGAAACATTTTTCATCTATTAAAGTATTATATTCTTTATACTCGTATTATGCTTATGTGTAGAGTCAAATTAACTTTGCATCAACAATTTGGAATCCACAATACACGTATTAGATAAAAAACTAGAAAAAAAAAATTTAATTTGTTAATTATAGATTTTTTGGCCCATCCATAAATTATCTCGAAAATTGTAAAAACCTGAACATACTCGCTGTGGAAAAGGTTAGAACTCTAAATGATATATTAATGTTATATAAAATGTATTAGAATTGACTCTCCGGAGCTGTTAGGCTGTTTGGGATTCAACTTTCATGTTGTTGACATTCGCCGCTACCCGTTACTTAAATTATTTTGTGTGCAACTGTCAAAAAACGGCACTTTTTTTGCTTGATTTTGAGTCGTGAAATAGCACATTTGTTTATAGTAAAATAAAGCCTTGACAACGTAAGAAAAAGACTTTTTTTTACCGGCCGACAAAGACTTTTTTTTACGGGTCATGATCTTCACTGAAATTAGCTTTTATTAAATAATTCTAAGGTTATTTATTAATATGTGATTACCATACCAAAGCACACTGCTAAATTTAATTTTATGTAAAGATTCGATCGAAACTTTAATTTTGGTAATTTTTCACAGTTGCACACAAAATTTTGTATGCCACATGGCCGTGAACTATCTTTTTTTTATTCGAATGATTATTTGGCTCGGCCTGCGCCTCGCCAAATAATATTCATTCTCATAAAAAAGTCCTAGTTCACGGCCTTGTAACATAAATAACTATTTCAAAAAAACGAATTGCTAATATAATATAATAATTTCCCATTGCCCAGATTTATCATTTCTTCCAATAGTGTACTAGCAATTAATGCTAAAGTAGACGTTTTTCTCAACTTCCTTAATGTCTTCCAACGTAGTATCGCTTTGTTCGACTCGCAATTAGTCATAATTTAGTTTAGTTTTTATTGCTATTGTAATTTGTAAAATTACTGAACAATTTAAGTTTATTTTTCATGTATGTAAGTATGTATCTATTTGTCATTAACTTGTCGTGTTATAATTTGAATTTTGTTACTGTACATGCTTTACTTGATTTATCTTATATATTCTTAAGATTTTTAGTTTAGTTATTTCTCTACTGTTGTTTTTTTTAATAAGAAATTAAGTTTAGTTGTACTTGTACTATTATCAGTTTCTGTTGTAAGTGGAGTTATCCTGTTTTTGTCCCAAATGTATGAGATAAATAAATAAATAAATGTCTTGAAGCCAAAAATGGTTTTACTGCGGTAGGAAGCAATAGTTTTAAGAACTGTATTATATAATACATAGTTAAACGGCAGTAATATGAAAACGAAAAATTTTAATGTGATATTTTAAGTCACATACTTAGAGATAGGCAAATGTAAAGTTGGGATTCGTTTGTCATCGTCGTTGATTTCATGCAATCTGCTCCTACTCACCATCTGTTTCTAGGTTTCTTTATAGCTCCTATATCACTTAGCTTGTACTGCTTTGCCGTTTCTGGTAATCAAGCATTCTCCATTTTGTTTAAATATAATAACCACTTCGATTTGTATGTAGTCTGATATTTTATATGTTAAGAATTCCACGTTATTTTTGTATTCCTTTAGCTATTGTCATTCTTATAATTCTAAAGAAAATTTTTATTTTATTTTATTCTCCCCTGTCAAATATACAATTGTGTATAAAACTTTGATTGTGTTTCTTATAAATACATTTATGTTAGGCAACTTCAGTGTTTGATTTATATTCCATTTAAATATATGCACCTTTTTCACAAATTTTGATTATAGCAAAATTAATTACTATCTGGTAAAATATCTCGTGATATGCTAAAGAGCAGCCTTTCAAGTGCATTTCAATCTAACCAACTTTCAAACATTCTCAATGTTTATATTATGCTTCAGGAATTTGTGTAATCAATTATTTATTATAGCAATGTCCGCGCGATAAATCCTCATGAGGGTTTTTTCTATACCACTCACACGTAATTCTCTAAACACTCCCAAAACACAACAGAAAAAGTCATCAAGCCTAACAAACATTTGCAAAATGTACGCATTTATTATCTTCTGACAAGAATAAATGTTTCTTATTAAATAACTCTTTTCCTTCAAAAATATGCATCATCATTCATCATACCAGATATAAATATATTAAGCAAATTTGTCCAGTTAATGAATACGAGAAGGTTATCATAAGTCAGATAAGAATGCAACGATAAACATTTGAGTTTGTCTATAAACTCTGTAAAATAGCAGATAACTAATCAGTAGTGCCAGTAGTATTATGACCGCGACGTATTAATGAGCTCCGAAAAATAGTAAAAATGGGTTTGTTAACAGGGGATATTTACACTGACATTATAGCAGTATCAGTGTCAGTTTTAGCAGTAGTGATTGTGTACTTCAAATGGTCATATGGATATTGGAGCCGCAGAAATGTCTCAACACCCCCAATTAGTTTCCTGTTCGGAAACATAAAGGATTTGGTTCTCGGGCGAACAACATTAGGAGTAGACCTAAAAAACGTGTACGACAGCTTTAAATCTACTGGTCTTAAATACTGCGGTTACTATTTTATAACCCAACCGCAGCTAGTACTTTTGGATCTTGATCTGATAAAGACTGTAATGACCAAGGATTTTGTACATTTTACCGATCATGGAGGATATGTGAATGAAGAAATCGACCCATTGAGTGGACATCTATTTTCCCTAACTGGTCTAAAATGGAAAAATCTAAGAGCGAAACTTACACCTACATTTACATCAGGCAAGATGAAAATGATGTTCCAAACTTTGGTGGATTGTTCCGACGAATTAATTACTTTAATGGATGAAACTATCAAGAAAGGACAAGATATTGATATAAAAGAAGTGGTAGGAAGGTTTACCACCGATATAATTGGTTCTTGTGCTTTTGGAATTGAATGCAATAGTTTAAAGGATCCAGAAGCGGAATTTAGAAAAAAGGGGAAAAAAATATTTGAAGCAGATATCGTAGAAAATATTAAGCAACTAATGGGCCAATTTACTCCTGCTCTATTAGAGCTTTTCAAAATACCAATTATTAAACCTGAAATATCGAAGTTTTTCATGAAAATCGTAAAGGAGACCGTTGACTACAGGGAGAAAAACAATATAGTAAGAAAAGATTTTATGCATTTGTTAATTCAGTTAAAAAATAACATAACAATCAGCGATGAGACTAACGCTGATCAGCTTAAGAATGTAAATCACGTTAATGGATTGGAAACGGAAGTAGGGAAAACTCTAACTATAGAAGAGATGGCCGCACAATCATTTGTGTTCTTCTTAGCTGGATTTGAAACTTCATCAACCACTCTTACCTTCTGTTTTTACGAACTGGTGTCCAACTTAGACGTTCAGGAAAAGCTAAGAGAGGAAATTAAAGAAGTTCTAGAAAAACACAATGGAAAACTGACTTACAACGCCATTATGGATATGACCTACATGGACACATGTATTAATGGTAATATTTCTCAAAGCAAATCATTCTACGTAAACATTAATATTTATTACAGAAACTCTCAGAAAGTACCCACCTCTTCCGGTTTTGACGAGGGAGTGCACACAGACATACAATATTCCTAATTCTAATTTGGTTTTGAAAAAGGGGCAGCAGGTAATAATACCTATAATGGGAATACAACGTGATGAAAGGTATTACCCGGACCCTGAAAAGTTTAATCCTGAAAGATTTTCTCCAGAAGCTAAATCACAGCGCCATCCATATGCATGGCTGCCCTTCGGAGAGGGGCCACGTGCTTGTATTGGTAAATATATCAAGTTACGAAAAAACCCAGTTTATTTATTACTGTTTTCATTTTAAGGTTTGAGATTTGGATTGATGCAAACAAAAGTTGCTCTAGCTGTTCTGCTAAAAAACTATAGATTCAGATTGAATTCTAAAACTGAGACACCTTTAGTCATGGAACCTACATCGTTTGTGCTTACAGCAGTCGGTGGAATTTGGTTAAATGCAGAAAAAGTTATTTTATAGAAATAAAGCATTCTTAGTATTATGTGCTTTTCTATTGCACTTTTATTCTCATAGACAACTTAATGTATTTTACTCCTGCAAATCAGAGGAAAGACAGCATTTTTATCAACAGAGCCTTCATTGAACATTTTATATATTTATGGTGTGTTTGATAGCAAAATACATCTAATAAGATCAAACATCTAATCTTTATATCTGTATTTAGAGTGTGATAGTTTCTTCAAATTAAAACATAATGGACTACAATGTAAGATTGTGGCGTAATGACCAAAGCAATAAAAACGGGTTACTGTAATACTCTAAATTGAGGTGATTTCGCAATCGCCAAAGGTTAAATTTTCCAAAGGTTAAGGTTTCTTATCAAAACGTAACTGAAATAACTGCATCAAAGCTGTAAACAACTGCTGTGTCACTATATATTTCTACTGAATTTAGCGAAAACACTTAACCAAATAACTGCTATTAAAGACTATATCAGATTAAGTAAACATTTAACTTTAAATTATTTGGATTAGTTTATTATCTCTCAAACGCATGCCAAAAAATAACTAAACTAAACTAATTCCTGCAGAGATAATCAAATTATTGAAATTCCAAGCGTTTGTTGATATTGCCTGCGTTCTAATGTAAAACAAAGTCTTTCTATCTTTCTGGCTGCTCTGTATGTTGTTAGTAGCAGGCCATGGACGCAGGCAAAAACAGTTGCATTAATTGAAATCCCATTCTTTTGACAGTTTCCAGCTGCAATTTTACCAGATTGAAGTTAAAGGTTATAGAGATATACATTTTTGATTGTTATAATTCGTTTGATTTCCACTAAGCAGTATGGAAGTGCCGCGAAGTGCTTTTCGGGCTATGATGTTCTACGATTATAAACGAGATTTAACGTAGGACCAAAGTCATCAAAATTTAGTGGCAGCTTTCATTATCCTCAATTAGTTACTGGTTCCGTGAATTTAAACGTGGAAGGTGTACTTTAGAAGATGAACCAAGACCTGGACGACCAACAGTCGCTGTTTGTGCTGAAATCGTTATTGCTGCCGAAAAGCTGATTAAGGAAAATCGGAATATTACCCATAGAGACCTTCAAGAAGAACTAGGGATTAGATCATCTGCAGTAGATACCATCTTACATAAACATCTGGGCGCAAGGAAGCTGGAAAGTCGGTGGATTCCGCATTTGCTAACCGAAGAACAAAAGCAAGCACGGGTAAACTGGTGCAGGTTTATGTTAGAAAAGTTCGATGGAGAATCTTCAAAGCAGGTATTTAATATCGTTACGGCCGATGAATCGTGGATATATAGTTATGATCCTGAAACAAAACAACAGTCGACTGTTTGGGTGTTTGAAAATGAGGATATGGTCGCAGTAAAAGTGTAAACAAAAAGATGATTGCAGCTTTCTTCAGATACAGTGGTCCAATCGCAGTAATTCCTCTTGAAGATCGTAAAACTGTAATTGCTGTTTGGTATATAGAAGTTTGCTTTCCACAAGTCTTCCAAAAATTGTGTAGTGATCGGCCACGATCTGGTTTGCGTGGAATTTTATTGCACCATGACAACGCAACTCCTCATACGGCTGCAAAAACTTTAAATTTTTTACACGAATCCGGAGTCCAGCTAGTCACTCACCCACCATATAGTCCAAACCTTGCCCCGAACGATTTTTTTTGTTTCCGCTGATTAAAAAAGCCATGCGTGGTAAGAGATTTCCTAACGCCGATGCGGCAGTTACTGAATTTCGGCAAATTTTTGACGACCTTCCAAGAAAAGAGTTTTTAACCTGTTTCGAGCAGTGGTTTCAAAGAATGAAGAAGTGTATTATGGCTAAGGGGGAATACTTTGAAAAACAATAAAATTATTTTCTTTTTAATTTCGTAGTTTTCTTGCAACTAACAATTTATAGAACAGCCCTCGTAAATTGCTACGACCTTGTAATTAACACGAAGAACAACAGTAAAGTCGTGAATAATAAAAGCAAAAGGTGGTAAGTCCAAAGCATTAAAGGTGTCATTTTGGAAGAGCAGGTTTGAGGTAGATAACTATCACACCAGCACTGCTATAAACAGGTATTGTTGAGTTTAAAAGAAAACAGAATAAAGTAACCAGCATTGAGGACAAATCATTCTATTTTTGACCACGACAATGTCCCAATTCACCCAGATGGCTTGGTAAAACATTTTTTTTTCAATCAACAAACCAATCAGCGTACTTACACTTCTTATCCACACGCCATATGTATGGCCTTATAAGTA
>CALNHX010013056.1:0-20477 GCA_940337035.1 Agriotes lineatus
AGAGAAAATTGCGAATTAGCTGTAATGACAGCATGATCGCTGCAGCCAATAGGGGCATGGCTTTCTACAGAAGATATCAATTTACCTTCAGAAGAAAAGATCATGTCTGTGAAGTTGGCCAAACCCAGGCAAATATTTAGTAATACGTCAAAGGGAATCGTTTGTTTATCGTTTGTTTACGTTTGTTTAGCTATTTTCAGCGTTTGTTTACACCTCTGTATACTATATCCAGCACCCTTATTTGGGTCGGGCCAACTTCACGGCAGCCAAACCCAAAATGATAAATTAACAATTTCTTGGTGGGAATCGTTTGTTTATCGTTTGTTTACGTTTGTTTAGCTATTTTCAGCGTTGGTTTACACCTCTGTATACTATAACCAGCACCCCTATTTGGGTCGGGCCAACTTCACGGCAGCCAAAACCAAAATGACAAATTGACAATTTCTTGGTGGGCATCGTTTGTTTATCGTTTGTTTACGTTTGTTTAGCTGTTTTCAGAGTTTGTTTACACCTCTGTATACTATAACCAGCACCCCTATTTGGGTCGGGCCAACTTCACGGGAGCCAAACCCAAAATGATAAATTGACAATTTCTTGGTGGGAATCGTTTGTTTAAAGTTTGTTTACGTTTGTTTAGATATTTTCAGCGTTTGTTTACATCTCTGTATACTATAACCTGCACCCCTATTTGGGCCGAGCCAACTTCACGGTAGCCAAACTCAAAATCATAAATTGACAATATTTCTTGGTGGGAATCGTTTGTTTACGTTTGTTTGGCTATTTTCAGGGTTTGTTTCCACCTCTCTATACTATAAATAGCACCCCTATTTGGGTCGGGCCAAATTCACGGCAGCCACAGCTAAACGCAAAGTGTTCAACTATTCTTAGTGGCCATCTTTTCATAGTTTGTTCAGCTGAATTCTACGTGTATACACCTTTACATATTATAACTAGAATTCTATTCGGTCATATTTTTCAACAATTTTCTAAGCACATAAAGTTATATCAAAACAAATTAGGTATTTCTGAAAGCGGCATGAAAGTGTCTACTTTCCTAACTCACTTAAGGCAGTAGTAGGTAGTAGTCCATTTTCTGACAGTCAGTAAAATACTCTACCCGGCTCAAATAAATAAGTACAAAACTAAATTAGCTCAACATTTATTCTTGGCAGTAATATTAATATAGGCTAAATTATTATTAATCCATCCAAATTGAAACATCTTGAATCATTTGTGATTAGTGAGTAACGATTTTTTTAAATGTAAACGGTTTCAAAAAAATAGTATACATAATACGTCAGGAAAGCGAATTTACTGGCTTTTTATGTAATACACTATTAAACCTTATTGAAAAGTCGACAGTAACGCCAATTTAAAATAAGGCTTTTAATGAGTCAGGAATTCAATCGTAGGGTGTGCACTCGAAGATATAGATAAACAATACACTATTTGGAATGACCTTGTGGATATAAATGTGAAGGAACCCATTCTATTTGCGATTGCAAAACACCAAAAAAATACTTTCCGATTTTTTTATTACTGAATTTTTTATTGATGAATTTTATGTGTACATTGCATTTACTAGCTTCTTTTTGAATGTTCCTCAATGATTTTTAAACCAAGGGAAAGCTTGTTATTTCTGGATTCAGATGATGTCAAATTAATCACGAAGTTATTTTTAACAAATGCTACAGAAATTGTTTAAACAAAACTTATCGGGAATGCGCGGTATAAATTTCATCATCGACTTATTTTGAAAACTATTGCACATAAAGGCATACTTCCGCGTATGAAATGTGTAGAAAAGAATGGAGAAATTTTTACTGGAAGAATTAACTCTATTGCTTTATTGTTGTAAAAAATACGAAATATTTTTAGCTACGTGTTTTGAGTTTCATGCGTGACGCGTTTTGCTGATCACTGATTTACACCGCGATAGAAATATACCGTGCTTACAAATCATTTCTATGCATTATACTTACTCATAATTATATTACGCTGTTTGGTTTAACGTGAATAATGTCATTTGTAATCACTAAAAAGCAGAAACTTAAACATTAATTTACTTGCGAACAAAACCATTAATAGTAAGTACTTCATGTTCTTCATCTATTTGTTATGACTTAAGGGCGAAAATATATAGATATAAAAAATAATACAGTGATTTTCTTATAAAGCAGCTATAAGAGCAAAAAAATCAGAAAGAAATGAAAAATTGAAGCTACAGCTTTTTTAAGAAACTGCCAGTTTACAAGAAAATATTATTGATCATTGCACTAACGCTGTCTACTTTAAAAATAATACACTTCTATTGCCAGCTAAATTTTATGGTTTATATTTTAATAATAATAATTATTAAGTTGTATTGTCCATATAGGCCTAATCCAATAGGTTACAAAATATGATTTCAAAATTGTCAATAGAAAAAACATAATAAGATAAAGTCTTTGCCATGTAAACCGTTATACGTCGCTTTAGAAGAAAAGCACTGTATACAGACATATGCGTTTTTAAAGCAAATTAATAGCGCTTGACCCTCACAATAGCAACCTATTATACATTTCGATCCAGCTTTGTTACAACTACAGTTAGCAGAACATTTTCTAACTTTACACGTACAACATACATTTTCGTAAGCTACATTGGGACGAACACTTATAGTTATTAAACTTGAAATAAGCACATTAACCTTCAAGTTCCAACCAAAATTAATTGGATTGGAAATTTCTGGATTTATCGTAATCGCATTTTTCCAAATAGTTATTTGATACGAATGTGTTGGTAAAAAGAATCCTTAGTAAGTGGTAAATTTCTAATATCAGATTTACAAGTGTGAAACAGAAATAAATATAAATTACAATAGAGTAACAGTACAGGGACAGAGGAATAATTATTCAATTATTTAAGCACGATTAACTATGACTTACTTGGAGATATTTTAATAGTTAATTTTAAAAGATTACTGGAAACATTTTTGATATAAAGCAATAAGGCAGATGTATTCATTACAATCATTTTCGAAATTGAAAATTCAAAGAAGAATTGATGTTAGTGTCGAAAATCTTTACTAAATTTTTATCTTGTTAAAAAATATTCAGCGTACACCACTGCCCATTTGCTTGAAAATGCTTATCATTAAATCTGTCCGGACCTTATAAGTCCAGGCATATTAGACAAATTTTAAGGAAAATCTAAGAAAAATAATGTAGGCTTGATTTTTTGACAGAAATGTTCCTTAGTGTCCTAGAAGCGAACCCTTAAAAGTCCCTCTGAGATGTCGGCGTTGTAATGTTTTGAAGCAAGAAGCTGAGGAAGAAGCCGCGTGTTTATTAGAAAGAATTACGATAAAATAACTTATCCGTTCATATTACAGAAAAATTTTATTACAAAAAGTTCTTCAGAGTGAAAAATTATAGCCCACTGCAAAATTTCAGAAATATTGGGCTACTTTTATGAAAGTGCGTATGAGATGGGGCAGCTTAAGGTCGAATTTCGCTTTAATGTAGACACACCGGACAAAAACACTAATTTTTTTCCAGGTACTACTTTGGTACTTAGCTTTCAATTTTTGATAGGAACCAACTCCTCCGTCGGCCATCTTGGATTTTATAGCTGTCATTTTAAAATATAAGTATATTATCAATATCTCGGCTCCTGATCCAACTTGGTGTCTAACTATCCATATTTAGAGCGAGGGAATACAACTACATAATTTGTAAATGTATCAGACTATATATGTATTCACTAATATACAGTGACCGCCAAAAAGTCGGCATAATTTGGAAAATTTTTTATTTTTGATTTTTCAAAATAACTTTTTACATCAATAATCTGTGCTTGTTTAAAAAGCTAATTAGCCCGTATCATATATACCGAGTGATGTTTAGTTATTTAGAAAATGGAGTTTTTCGAAATTGTCAAAATCCAAAAAGTGCTATTTATCGGAAATTAAGTAAGATTTTAATGAGTTTTTTAAGTGCGTCATTTTTAACTAACTGAGCAATTTCAAGGCCAGAAAATACCTAATTTTTTTAACTTTAGGTAAAAAAAATTTATGCAAAGCGCTTTTTAGAAGATATATTATTCAGTTCTAATTAATATCTATTCAAATGGCTTCTAGAATCTCTAATCTAACCCTGTTAATGAATTACTGTTACAAAAATCCTGTAAATGGTTTTTTACAGTTGTCTAAATGAGGAGATTTTATAGAATATGTAAATTGGATAAAGAAGAAATATGCAAACATACTAGCACCAGCCTCTACACCGCAAGGTAAATGAGGTTACAGATTATACATTCATACATACTACTTTTCGGCAAATGAAAAATCTAAAGAAGTAATTAACATTTTATATTATTTTCCCCAATTATAAATCTTGAAAGTGTTCACATAAAAAAGGCCTTTGAAGCAATAAGTAAGATGTTCCATATCGGAACCCATGATGCACTGTCTACCATCTGAGTCCAGCCCCAGTCGCAGTCTTCTGGATTAGGAGCATGCTGTTGCATGCTCACTGGTACACCATACTCCTGTCTGATATGCAGCCCGCTTGGAGTGTTGGAGTAGTGCGTCTTTCGTTAGAGGAAGTTTCTCCATTGACTTACTGTTCTGACAAAACAACTCCTCCCTGGCTTCATTCATATTGTCTAAATCACAGTTCTTATCATACAAGATAACGGTGAAGCGTTCTAGCAGTTTAAAATTTTCATTATCGATATCAAGTTCTGTGTAAGGGTGGAGTGCCATGTAGGTAAAGGTATGTGTCACTTGAGGATAACAATTCCACCCCTCTCACTCACATTTCTTGCCTCGTCCCAAAAATGATGATGTGGTGTCACATCTCGTGAGACTGTGGAATACAGGGAGGGCTTGTGATTTCTCTACACCCACCTTCTCGTAGATAGCATTAATGTTATTATAAGTAAATGTTTTGCCTGTACCAAAAGCAACACAAATCTACACATCTGCACACAAGGTCATCCGGTGACGGAACTTGCCAATGAGGATCACCACTACGTCCGTGTCAACAGTACGCACCATACAGTTACTACAGCCAGTCAAAAGTGCATCCTGTAAGTGGATAATCAGCCTGGTGTCCGCTTTCTCATAGTCACATGGTGGCATGGACCTATCAGTTCCTCGGAGAATAACTTCGGCATCACATATGACGACAGTTACCGTGTTTTCGAAACGTTCAACACTTACCAATTTTTTTGAAAGGTATGCAAAAAGTTTCTGTTTGTTGGTGGGGTCTTCTAAGAAATCGACCCACTTAAGTGGAAGCGTGTTTCTTTCTTTACACTTGCTCCTAACATCCTTACCTCGCTTTTCCCTAGTGGCCTGTTTTAAACTTGTCGGATTGTATTTGTCCCACATAGAGATGTAAAATTCTCGGTAATTTTCTTTCAGAAAAATATTGTCGAGAATGTTACCAAGAAGATTCTCGAGAATATTCTCAAGAATTATTCTTTCGCATTCCTGCCTTCAGAATGTTTAAACCTGCCAAGTTTTATATTAATTATGGGTTATGAAACTAATCTTTTAACTGATTTGTTAATAATTAAAAACAATTAACTTGCCGTAAGATGCAACTCAAACCTTTTCTAAACTATGCAGTTTAACAATTTTAACTATGTTTGTATTTATTTACTGATGAAGCTAACAAAATTAGCGAAACGTTTAACCAAATTTGTGATTATTAAAGAATATTTTGCGACAATATGATCTTTATTATTTAGAAAATAATCATAAATAATTAATAATAATTGATATCAGCAATTTGACATACAAATCTCCAAAACAATGCTAATTTAGGCATTATTGTTAATACACTAATCAGCAGATACAGCAACTCACAGCACAAGGAATGCAAGAACAAAACAGACTGAGATTTCCATACAATGTGATCGCAAATCAGCAAGTCACCCAAACACCCTACAGATAGAAACACTGGTATTCCCCTGATAGCCACAGTTGTGCTATGCATTTTTCTGTGCCCACTCACTCACATTAATGTCCTTGTGATATTTGAGAATATTCTCGTTTATGAGAATATTCTCTGATAATATTCTTTTGCTTCCAATACTTGATGACAAGATAATTTTCTGCCTACGAATATTCTCGAGAATATTCCCGTTTTCGAGAATATTCTTTTAAGAATATTCTCGACACCCAACACTAGTTCCACACTACATGAACTCGTTTGCAGCTTTCTAATTGTTTATTGATGTGTGAAATTAATACGTGATTAGCATAATCATCAAATGTGGTAGTTGGGGGGAGGATATGCACAACAGCGCAGCGGCTCCATCGAGAAGCTTCACATCAACATAATCAAAAGGATCAATTGGGAAATCCTTGTCCAGAATGTTCATAAGATCAGACTTCTTTCCGAAGCGCAGATTTCCATTGTCAGATAGTGAAGGGGGACAACGATGATTCTCACGGCTGAAGAATGTATTCACTCTCCCTATGCTACATCACTATGTACAGTTGAAAGAACAGAGAAACATCAGTCTTATGTAATGCTATTTTTCCCTTATTTTTGTGTTTATCTTTTGTATATGAGTTCTGAATGGAGGAAGTGAATTCTTTGTTATTGATTCATAGAAATGGAAAAACATATTTTAAGTGTGTTATGCAGTGTTGAATTCAGACTGATTACTCCGGGGGGGACAATGAAAGGTCTGGAGGGTATTTTTACCTATTCCCACGAAATCCACCCATTCTTTATAGATAGAAAAAAAACATGAATATGAAGTGGTAATGTTTCAGGGGGTGAATTTTGTACTGTCCGGGGGGGAATTTCCCCCCGGTCATCCCCTGGATTCAACACTGGTGTTATGTAGGGCAGCTCATGATGAAAATGTGGACACACCGGACAAAACAGTTAATTGGTGAATAGTTTGTAATTGGTACATATATTAGTGAAGAAATATATAGTCTGATACATTTAAAAATTGTGTAGTTGTATTCTCTGACCCCAAATATGTATATTTAGACACCAATTTTGTTATCCTAAGTGATTTAGAAGTCGAGATAGTGATAATATACTTATATTTCAAAATGGCAGTTATAAAATCTAAGATGGCCGACGGAGGAGTTGGTTCCTATCAAAAATTAAAAGATAAGTACCTAAGTAGCACCTGGAAAAAATTGGTGCTTTTGTCCAGTGTATCCACATTTTCATGATCAGCAAATTCTTCTAATAAACAAGGTGTCATAAAAGTAACTCGATGTTTCTGAAATTGGCTTACAGCCATAATTCTAGATTCTGAACAACTTTTATTAATTATATTTTTCCATGTTCGAAACAGAAAAGGTATTTTACCTGAACAAAAGACGTGTTTAAACTACTGCTAAGGCCTCCTTGATACGACGCCGGCATCCTAGAGGCGGGGATTTTTAAAGAGTTATTGTTAGACTAGTAAGGAACATTTGTGCCAAAACTCAGGACTACATTATTCTTTTTGAGGTAGATATCTATTATGCTTGGGTTAACTCGAAACAGTAGAGATAATTCTTTCACTCAAAATTTTTCCATTCTTTTCTACACATTTCATACGCGGAAGATGCCTTTATGTGCAATAGTTCTCAAAATACCTTCATGCTGAAATTTATACAGCGCATTCCCGGTAAGTTTTGTTTAAACAATTTCTGTAGCATTTGTTAAAAATAATTTCGTGATTAATTTGACATCTGAATCCAAAAAGATAAGCTTTGAGAGAGCATTGAGAAATATTTAAAAATGAGCTTGTAAATGCAATGTACGCATACAATTCATCAATTTTTAGTAATAAAAAAAATTCAGAAAATATTTTTTTTTGTTTTTTTTTGCAATGGCAAAAAGAATGGAGCCCTCCACATTTAGATCCGCAAAATCATTTCAGATAGTGCATTTTTCTTAACTATAGCATCGAGTGCACACCATTTTAGAAGCGTCTCTTGAGATGCTAGATTCGCGACTAAAAAGGGCTACTAGCAGTGTCGGCTCGCAATAAGGGGCCAAGATTTCTTATCCTGTAAAACTCACTCTTCGTTTTAAATTTTAAACGACGCAGGAGTAATTTTTAATCCATGTACAAAACCTATACGATAAACGCCTGCTTGCAAGGCATTGTGTCAGATCGAACTAGACTCAGAATTTCTACAGTTTATTGTCCTCTGTGGGAAAAGACAGCCGTGCAAGCGGCACTTGCAAATATATGAGATTTACTAGTAGCACTGTATTTCGACCACGGCCTTATCCCATCATGCGCTTGCTCATACTCGTGCATGCATAGTATGGTCACTTAAAAATCAAATGTCAAGTTTGACTTTTAAGTATAAACGTAGTAGAGTTCATAAATTAGGATTTATTCCACAGCCATACTAGATGAAAATAATTTTTGATCATACTTTATAATGCACTTTGATTTTTTATATTTACAGTCTAACGCCATTTCAAAACTATTCAAGCTAAATCGATAAAATTAAATAGGCATGCTGTTTACAAAGCTTTCTATTATTTCCACAGTTTTGTTATCTTTTTAACTGACAAGGTCGGGAGCTGCACAGCCAACTTGATTTTTTTTAAATAGGAAGGGGGGCCAAATCGCATACCGTTTGAAAGATTCAAGTAGAATTCAGCAGAATTAATGTTAATTTTTATATTAAAACTTATCAGTTTTGGGTTTGGTTGTTGTAAAGTTGGCCCGTTCCAAATAGGAGTATTACCTATAGTATAGAGAAGTGTAAACCAATACTGAAAATAACTAAAAAAAATATAAGCAAACGCTAAAAAAAGATTCCCACTAAGACATGGTCAAATTATAATTTTGGGTTTAGCCCGACCCAAATAGGGGTGCAGGTTATAGTATACAGAGATGTAAACAAACGCTGAAAATATCTAAACAAACGTAAACAAACTATAGACAAACGATTCCTACCAAGAAATTGTCAATTTATCATTTTGGGTTTGGCTGCCGTGAAGTTGGCCCGACTCAAATAGGGGTGCTGGTGATAGTATACAGAGGTGTAAACAAACGCTGAAAATAGCTAAACAAACGTAATAACGATAAACAAACGATTCCCACCAAGAAATTGTCAATTTATTATTTTGGGTTTGGCTGCCGTGAAGTTGGCCCGACCCAAATAGGGGTGCTGGTTATAGTATACAGAGGTGGAAACAAACACTTAAAATAGCTAAACAAACGTAAACAAACGATAAACAAACGATTCCCACCAAGAAATTGTCAATCTATCATTTTGGGTTTGGCTGTCGTGAAGTTGGCCCGACCCAAATAGTGGTGCTGGTTAAAGTATATAGAAATGTAAACAAACCCTAAAAATAGCTAAACAAACGTAAACAAACGATAAACAAACGATTCCCACCAAGAAATTGCCAATTTATCATTTTGGGTTTTGCTCCCGTGAAGTTGGCCCGACCCAAATAGGGGTGCTGGTTATAGTATACAGAAATGTAAACAAACGCTAAAAATAGCTAAACAAACGTAAACAAAAACTAAACAAACGATTCCCACCAAGAAATTGTCAATTTATCATTTTGGGTTTGGCTGCTGTGAAGTTGGCCCGACCCAAATAGGGGTGCTGGTTATAGTATACAGAGATGTAAACAAACGCTAAAAATAGTTAAACAAACGAAAACATACGCTAAACAAACGATTCCCACCAAGAAATTGTCAATTTATTATTTTGGGTTTGGCTGCCGTGAAGTTGGCCCGACCCCAATAGGGGTGCTGGTTATAGTATACACAGGTGGAAACAAACACTTAAAATAGCTAAACAAACGTAAACAAACGATAAACAAACGATTCCCACCAAGAAATTGTCAATTTGTCATTTTGGTTTTGGCTGTCGTGAAGTTGGCCCGACCCAAATAGGGGTGCTGGTTATAGTATACAGATATGTAAACAAACGCTAAAAATAGCTAAACAAACGTAAACATACGCTAAACAAACGATTCCCACCAAGAAATTGTCAATTTATCATTTTGGGTTTGGCTGCCGTGAAGTTGGCCCGACCCAAATAGGGGTGCTGGTTGTAGTATACAGAGATGTAAACAAACGCTGAAAATAACTAAACAAACGTAAACAAACGATAAACAAACGATTCCCTTTGACGTATTACTAAATTTTTGTCTGGGTTTGGCCAACTTCACAGACATGAAAAGATCAGATCCAGAACCGAAGGTCTGTTGGCATTTCTATAGCGAGTTGGAAAAGTGATAAGTTGAAGTAGATTGGTTGATAGATATGTGTTCATAAATATAGCCGCTTGAGACATATTATCTGAAGGAGCGGCGGAACTCCATAATTCTTCAAGTTATGGGCCAGTCTTCTTAGTAACACGAGAAGATTGACGTCCTCGTCAACCATCATAAATTCAAACTTGTAGTAATGTAATGATCTACTGTGCAGTAGAACTTCGCAGGTATTCTGCCATTATGTCTTTATTCAATGTTTTTTCTTAATACGTTATAGAAATTGTCGGTTTTATAACTACTGCGGGAATTACCGGTGTTACTTTTCATTGCTGTTATGTCTACAAACAACATAATCTTCCCTTATCTGAACTACCGATCTTAAATACGGTAGTGGCAGATTTGAGAAATAGTAACATTGGAAGCTACTAATCGAGTTTGCATGTATTTATTGAAGCTAGGTATTGTATTTCGGGGACAGACGTTTATACGCATTTGTAAGTATAAATATACGGTACCCCCCACCCAAGAAAAGCGCCCTTCCGTGCTTTCCAAGAATACTTTGACACTCAACATTACTCCGTTTCGCTAATACAATGAAATGTTATGAAACATTTATTTATAAATAAAAAAACCCTAAAAAAAATTTTTTGCCGACGACCATACCTCAAAAGTTGATGTTCCCTTCATTTTCGGAGGACCTATTGTATGAAAACGATCCAAGACTTCAAGAAGGTTCCTGGCGATTTCAATCGTGTACACGTCGGACGACGTTCATTTGTGTGTTTCAGATTTTGCAAATTTTATGCCAGACTTGAAAAGTAATGCATTAACGAAGGTTGGTAAATTGCAACATCTTTAAATTTTTTCCAGAAAGACGTTTATTAGTACATTTTTTCTTTATCTTTGTTATGTTTGATATCCGTTGTAACTTAAACAAAAACAATAAAGCAAAAGGCCTACTACGCAGTATTTTTTTTAACAGATAAAATCGAATTGCGTGTATGTTGAGACACAAATGATGAAAAGACAGATGCATATTAGGATTTCCAAGATCAAATGGCCTAGAGGAACTGGTATATGCACGGGGCAAAATCTTAATCGACAAGTAGTGATAATAGTGATAAAAACTCGAACATTAATTTATCACTTTCCAGTATCGAAATACGTCTCGAGACCATTATGGATCGCCAGTACAAAGTCATGAGTCGGAGAACTAAAATATTTTTACCAACTACACTTAAACAATTAATAACCAAAGCTATTAAAAATATTACAGAAAAAATTAAACTAACTAAAAATTAACGAAAACCATAGTGCGGATAAAAATTTAAAATCAAGTGACGAATTTAAAATCAGTGATAATTTTCTGCATAGTAGTAATACACAGCGAAGGATTATAAGTGACCCGAAGAGAAAGACAAATAAGTTGCTCTCAGGAAAATTAATTTTATAAAAGAAGGGAGATGTCACATGTCGTATAGCCTATGTCTGTAGTATAACCAATGTCTTGCACAGTATATATGATATAACACTTTTACAACTTGAATAAAAGAAAGATAAACTGACCATTACTATTTAACAAACGCCACCTATCTAAACTATCTACCGTAAAAGTTTGTTGCTCAAAGTAAATATTTTAATATTTTTTTTTAGTTTTCATCCTAACGACTATCGTTGTCCCCCGGAACTGTTGACGCATTATTTCAGAGGACGCTGGCGTCACTTGAACCTAAACTTTAACTAAGTGAAAATCCAGACCGCCGCCCGTGCCGGGAATCGAACTCTCGTCCGCTCCGGTTCGACCGATCCGTCTTTTCACTGTGACCCCGGATGCTGCGGCGATCGCCACTCGCCTACCGAGGTCCATAAATATTTTAATCTGCCTTATTCCGAAGAGCACTTCTTCCAACCACATACATCAAACAATGACGAATGTTTCTTTGAAAAATTGTAGTAACAAAACATTTAAAAAGTAGGGGAAAGCCAAAGGTACCGTATTTCGTAAATTTCTTGTTCTGTAGTTCCCAAAATAACCAGGTACTACTACAGAATGAATAATTTTTTAGAGACAAATTTGGCGTTTAGTAGATAAATTGATTTCTCTATATAATATGAAAATTGCTGCATATAAATGCAAGTTGATAATAATTTTCAAAGAACCAATACACTGCTAATTATCGATATACAATAAGGCAATAAAGTAGATCGAAGAAGAAGAAAATTTCGAATTGTTTTCTTTGATATAAGTAGCACTGTGTGTGTAGAACTATATGTTCACATTAAGTCGACAACCAAGAAAAGATCGATTATGTTTTAAATCCCTTAACAGATAGGATTAAAAAAATGGCACAGCTTCTAAAATAACATGGTGTTGACCTTCCAGGAACAGTTAAAGGTTTATCAAGTGGAATATGCAAGGAGTTGCTTTCAAGGCATTTGTATAAATGGCTTCGCACGAATACGCGATCATACAGCAATATTCAAAAAAATATTTTGCATAGACAAGTGTCCATAATATAATTCTATTTAATGAATACATAGTGTCAGCACTAGAAAATCTCTTGACATCAACTTTTATAATTGTGCTTTTAAATTTAAGATTAAATTTTGAAATTACAACGATTTGCTACAAATACATGCAAGGTAAAACTGTTGTAATTGTTCTGAAAGAATAGTTGAAGATCTGTGTTTAAAACATTTTGCAAGTCAAACAATCAGAGTTGTGGGAAGTTTTGTTGGGAAAAATCCTGTGCGGAGCATTACCTCCGTTGCATTTCCCGTGAGGTATGAATGGTCATCCACACCGAAAGGTAAAAGAGGCTATAATAGATTATGAAATATTAGTAGATATGTAATTGAGTAGGATATATCTGTTAAGTATTGTATGATTTACTATAGTTCATTCAAATTCAAGGTAGAGCAAAATCTGCAACCCAAGTTACAAATATCAGCAGTCAGTTGATTACTAATTTGATTTTATTAAAATGTAGATCAGGGATGTACGTAGTATAATATAGAGGTTATAGTTTTTGTCAAATTTGCAAAGCTTGAAATTGGAAAATTGTGGGATGTCTACCTCAATGAAATCTGCTGAATGTGATCTGAGAATAAATTTATCCCCTAAAAAATGTTGCAAATGGCTTCCTTAAGCAAAGATTCATATTACAAACATGACACATTGATTTTGACACTCATCAAGACAGCAACAAAGCCATATCTCTCTGATATAAATTTTAATAAAACTATATTAGTAATCAACTTACTGCTGCTATTTGTAACTTGGGTTACAGATCTTGCTCTATCTTGAGTTTGAATGAACTATAGAATAATGTTAAAATTATATTTAAAAAAAAAAACTTCTAACAACGCCAGCAGTTTATGCTGTCAGTCCTAAGCCTGAATAAAGTGTGAAGGGAAGTCGATGTTATTAATGTTAATAAATGTAACCATAATATATTTTCGACCAAGTGATTTTCGGTCTATTGCTGCTTCGGTCTAGTGACGTTTCGGTCTATTGCTATTCGGTCAATTGAGTTCGGTCAACTACTTTCGGTCTATTGAGTTCGGTCTACTCGCCGTGAGCACGTTCTCTGATGCTGGTGATGAGCTCGCTTGCCATATATACCTACAACATTTGCTAGGGTAATGAGTTAGCGTACACCCGCATTAAACCCATTGCCTAAAGATTATGGGGTGATAAATAATAGATTAAGTTATTTGAAAATAAGCTGAGAAGTGAGAAAGTACTGTTTAGTAAATGTGCATGCACCAACTGAAGACAAAGAGCCAGAAGAAAAAATAGAATTTTATGAAAGCTTAGAAGAAATGCTAAATAATTTAACAAGGTATGACGTAAAGATAATTGCTGGAGACATGAACGCAAAGGAAGAGAAAAATGGGTTTCAGGAGTGACAGGGGAAGAAAGCTTATATTCCAAAGCTAACGATAAAGGGCAGCGACTAGTTAATTTTGCAACAAGCCAAAACATGATTACTAAAAGCACTTAAACAAAAAGACATACACAAGAGGACATGGACAAGCTCAGATGGAAAGACACAAAACCAGATAGACCATTTACTAGTGACAAACGTGAATAGAATATATGAACGCTATAAGAAATGTAAGAACATATAGGGGAGCTACTATAGGGTGGAACCACTTCCTGGTTAAAGCCAGATTAAGAGAAGTTATGCACTGTGTTTCTAAGAAGAAGCTGAAGAAGAGTAGCTGGGATTTGGAATTACTAAAAAAGAAAATAGTTAAGAAAAATTACATGGAAATTGCAAAGCAAACACAGGAATTACGATCATTCATAATCGAAATGCAAGAGGGATGCAAGTACAGAAGAAACACATGGTTACTCAAACATGACGGCGCCCAAGCATCCGTCAGTGAATTATCATGGTCCAGCCAAGATCAGCCGTCGCTACCCCAGCAAGAGGATCAAAAGCAACCAACCGTGGATAATGGAGAATCGTCTAAGACAAGTACACCACCCCTAATGCAGAACAGTAACCCAGGCAGTAGCAAAAGGTTATAATTTACCTGAAGAGGAAGACAAATAAGTTCCTCCCAGCAAAAATTAATTTTATAAAAGAAGGGAGATGTCACATGTGGTATAGTCTATGTCTGTAGTGTAACTAGTGTCTTGCACAATATACAGGGTTATTCACGTAAGATGATGAGCCTGACTAGGTAAAAATGCAACCCAAAATACGATTTATAAAGCTAACTGGATCCCTATTGCATTAGCACCTAAAATTTGACGTAAACTGTTTACATGTCATTGGTGGCACTGTAAGTCTATGTCAAATTCGAGGTTAGCAGGCTAGGTTTGCGTCAGTTTTGACACAAACTAATGCAAAACCTAACCTGCTAATCTCGAATTTGACTTAGACTGTTTACATATCATTGGTGGCACTGTAAGTCTATGTCAAATTCGAGATGCTAATGCAATAGGGATCCAGTTGGCTTTATAAATCGTATTTTGGGTTGCATTTTTATCTGGTCAGGCTCGTTATCTTACGTGAATAACCCTGTATATGATATCACACTTTTACAACTTGAATAAAAGGAAGATAAACTGATTATATATATATATATATATATATGGGTTTATACAGCAGCTTGCTGTCTTCCCGTTTCTAAACGCCATCTCATTCTGTCCAAAGCATGCTCTTCCTGTAGGTTTCGTTTTTCCATAGCTTCTCTGACCCCGTCATTCCAGGATCTTCTGGGTCTACCTTTTTTTCGTTTTCCGGGCGGGTTCCATCTATAGATTCTTTGGGGCCATCTATTTTCCTGCATTCGTATGAGGTGTCCGTACCATTTCAAGCTTCTCCTTTCAATCCTATCTACCACCGTGTCCTTGGCTTCCATTCGTCGACGAATTTCATCATTTGTTATTTTGTCCACCCTCGATACTCCTGCGCTTCTTCTCAGGTAGTCCATTTCTACTGCATTTATTCTTCTTTTCAGTTCAACATTCATTGTCCATACTTCGCTTCCATACATTAAGACCGACTCGACTAACGATTTTCCTATATGTTTTTTCACTTTTTGCGAAATATGTTTATTCCACCATATGGAGTTTAGGCATCCTATTACTTTCCGGCTCTGTTCAATTCTGTGTTTAATTTCTGTCGATCCCAATCCATCTGTTGTTATAATTGAGCCAAGGTATTTATATCGTTTTACTTGCTTAATTTGTTCATTATCTGTTATCCACATAGGAAATAATACTTCTGAATTTATTACCAAATATTCGGTTTTATTTATATTGACGTCTAGTCCACTTTCTCTATACGCCTGGTGTAATCTCTTCAACATAAATTCCAGATCATATGCATCTTGTGCAATGATGATTTGGTCATCCGCAAAGTTTAATGTGAATATAGTATTTTCTCCTACCGGAATACCCATGCCTGCTACTCCCCTTTTCCATTTTCTTAATACATATTCTAGATAAATGTTGAACAACAAAGGAGACACCGAACATCCCTGTCTTAGTCCCTTCGAAGGGTATATTAAAAAATGGTTTCAGATATGTGGCGTTTATTAAATGATGATGATCAGTTTATTAGTAATAGTAATAAACTGATCATCATCATTTAATAAACGCCACATATCTGAAACCATTTTTCGTGCCGCTTAATTGTTTTCTCCATTTACCCACTTATTTCAGGCTTAACCTGTATATTTTAATTTAAATCGTAATCAGTTTGCATTTCGAATTGTTAATTTCCCAGTTTCGTCCATTTTTATACCTGCCTGAATCCCCGCTCACTATCTACCGAGTGCAGCGCGTTTGTTATCTTCTCTTGTCCAGCGTCCTTCAATTTGGCTTAAGCGCATTCTTCTTTTGGCAACTCGGCCTAGCAGCTCGCTGAACGAGAAATCTATCGTGTGCTTAATTAAGCATCATATTTCGAGGGCTGAGAATAAATTAAGTATGATGGACTTTCAAATTTTGTAATTTTCATATTAATTAGTCGTTTTTAGCTCTTTTATTGAAGCCTTTGGAACAGGCGTTTTATCTCGACAATTACCCTACGAGGAAATACTTCGCCACGATTTTCCTGTGCTCCTGCGGTGGACGAATGGATGTCAGCTTTTTTTTTACGTTCCGATCCCGGCAGCTCAATTGAAAGCACCACGTGCAGCTAGTCCGTTGATTTCGGATTTCTCGTGTATGACAGTTCACAGCTTACCCCGCCTTTCAAATATTTGCAGAGCACCTAAGGTTAGTGTGGTGAACTTTATTTAATTGCGACGCCAGCACGTCTTTACGCGCGTTATTAATATGTTCATATTTCCATAAATTCTTAATTACTATCACAATATTACATGTTCAAATTTATTGTAAAAGGCGCACTCACTTTTGAGTTATTGGTGACCTGGTATTAAGGTTCTTACTGACAGCGATGTGCACATCTCTCGATTAATCCGACGAGTTCAAACGTTTTAAAAAACCCACAAAGCGGTTCCTTAGAATTATGCGTGTGGAAACCTTCCGTGAAACTTTGCTATATCGCCTTGTAATCTAAATAGTTTGATGAACCATCTACTTATACCGTATATATACTACAGAATGAATAATTTTTTTAGAGAAAAAATTGGCGTTTAGTAAGTTGGTTTCTCTATATAGTATGAGAATTGCTACATACAGTCTGTTCTATAAAAAAGGCCCCGCCTTCTAGCTACTTTATTATTTATTTTAGACCCAATATACATTATATCAAATCAAATGGCACATAAAAACCTACATTTTAACACTATCAAAAAATTTTTATCTTCAATTGTTTCAGAGTGGTGACGTCACATGCAATTTTTTTAAATTACACTGTATATATTTTTTTACATTTTCTGGTAGAGGTTTTTTTTCTCTTTTCAACAATATAAATATTTTATGCCCTTACATAAGAAAATTTTCGAGAAAAATTAAAAAACTTTTTTATCGGTGGGAGGCCAGAATACAAAACTATAAACAAAAGTGTAACTCAGAAAAACAAAACAATAAACACTTTAGATTATTCTGAAATCTGATAGTTAAAGCGTTTGGCTACTATTTGTTTTTGTTTTTCTGAGTTACACTTTTGTTTACAGTTTTGTATCATGGCCTCCCACTGTGAAAAAGTTTTTGTAATTTTTCACGAAAATTTTTTTATTCAAGTGCATGAAATATTTATACTGTTGAAAAGAAAAAAAAACCTCTACAAGAAAATGTCAAAAAATATATACAGTGTGATTTAAAAAAATTGCATGTGACGTCACCACTCTGAAACAATTGAAGATAAAAATTTGTTGATTGTGTTAAAATGTAGGTTTTTATGTGTCATTTGATTTGATATAAGGTTTATTGAGTCTAAAATAAATAATAAAGTAGCTAGAAGGCGGGGCCTTTTTTGTTGAACAGACTGTATAAATGCAAGTTGATAATGATTGTCAAAGAGCCAATACAGTGCTAATTATGGATCTATATCTATAAGGCAATAAAGTTGTTCGAAGAAGAAGAAAATGTCGACTTATTTCCTTGATATAAGTAGCACTGTGTGTGTAGAACTATATGTTCACATTAAGCCGACAATCAAAAAAAGGTCGATTATGTGTTAAATCCCTTAACAGATAGGATTTAAAAAAAAATCGCAGCTGCTAAAATAACATGGTGTTGACCTTCCACGAACAGTTAAAGGTTTATCAGGTGGAATATGCAAGGAGTTGCTTTCAAGGCATTTGTATAAATGGCTTCGCGCGAATACGCGATCATACAGCAACATCAAAAGGATATTTTGCATAGACAAGTGTCAATAATACCGGGTGGCCATAAATAGCTGATATCACATTACCTTTGGAATTAACAGCGCCTTATTAAAGTGATGAATCCAACTAAACAAATGTCATCACAATTAAAATTCCTATCTGTCAAAAATTATTACAGATTGTAATAAGTAATGGAGTTAGAACAGGAGATTTTTATAATCGAGTCGTAGGCTAAACTGCAGAATCCGGGGCACATTCCCCTCCTCTTATTGCATTTTATTACATTACATAGGTACCAACACTTAGGCCCGGTATTACAATGCACAGTAAAACTGAAGGTAAAGTTAAACTTTACTGGAAGTTTAAACTGTAGGTTATTTCGTTAGTGTATTACAATCTGTTTCCGGCTGCTGGTTAAGTTTACTGTGAAATCGTTTCCGTTGGTAGCGCTGTCGACAAAACGCCTAACTTCCAATCTATTTATTTTCTGTCAAACGACGTTCAATTGGCGGTTGGATGTATTAGCGGCTGTGTTATATTTGTGGTTGTTTGAAATAAGAGCACATTCCTCTTATATTGTTAATATTTATTAACCATGTTTCTCCAGTAACCATAACTAAATTTACAAAGGAAGTAAATAAAAGAAGGGGAATGTGCCCCAGATTCTGTAGTTTAGCCTTATTATAAAATAACCAAGATACCTATCAGTGGGAAATGCTATAAGATGTTCTATATCATTTAATACTTGTTGGGCACTGTTTTTGGATATTCGAAATCTATTAATAAATTCCATATCATTCCACAATTCAAAATTAATTAGCCTCTCTAAATATTTTTGGTTGACGTGGCATTTCCACTACATTAATTACATCTTCGTCATCGGATAATAAATCTTCAAATATCTCGAATACGTCTTCCATTCTTTCGCGTTTTGTCAACAATACCCGATTTGTCAGGTTAGAATATGCCAGGTTGATGTAAACTGCGGTTTAAACTGTACCGATCGGACGTTTAAGTTTACTGGAAGTTTAAGCGTCGCTGTCTGAAAACTGAAGATTGTAATACGCAGTATTCACGAAATCTGCAGTTTAACTGTCAATCTCCAGTTTAAGCTGATATTGTAATACCGGGCCTTATTGTAATTGAAATATAATGCTAACCAACATTTATAAGTAGCTAATTCCATGGCTACCGGGATCTCAGATATTTATGGCCACCCGGTACAATACTATTTAATGAATACATAGTGCCAAACTAGAAAATGCCTTGACATCCACTTTTGTATTTGTGCTTTTAAATTTAAGAGTAAATTTTGAAATTACAACGATTTGCTACAAATACATGCAAGGTAAAACTGCTGCAATTTCTCTAAAAGAATAGTTGAAGATCTGTGTTTGAAACATTTTCCACGCAAAATAATAAGTGTTTTGGGAAATCCTGTATATCAAAGTAGTTCTTTTGAACTCCATTTAATCTAACCGATCCTACTTGGCATTTGGCAAAATGGTGGTTTATGAAGTATTATAATAATTCTGTATTATTTGCTGGAAATCCATTTTCTGAATGTGTTGCTTTTTCAAATTTTATGTTCTTTCATGTAAGTAAACATATCAGACTGGGTATAGAATGTTTGTTATTATTTTTAAAGTATAACTAACTTTGGTTCTTGTTTTCAGATTGATCATATAATAAATCCGGACTTTTTGTTATAACAATGAGTGTGGATCATGAGTTGGTTGAACATAATTTGCTTAATGCAATGACCAACAAGTTACAGAATCCACCAAAGGAAGTCGGAGAAAATGATGTAGTTGCAAATTTGCAAATTGAACGAAAAATATTTCCAGATGCTAGCGACAACATGGCTTATCAAGATCTCAATATTAAACAGGAGGAAGTTGATATAAAAGATGAGTTCTTGGAACCAGCAATGGCTTATGCGGAACAACAGCCCTATACTTGTTCTGTTTGCGAGTATAAAACAGCACATAAATTTGCTTTAATCAAGCATAT
>CALNHX010013057.1:0-20475 GCA_940337035.1 Agriotes lineatus
TTTTACCTCTGATGACAACACAGCCCTTTAAAGGTCAAGAAGGAAAAATATTACGAAAAGGCAACTTTATTTACAGATTTTTGGCTCATTCATTTTTTATTAGGGCTTTTGTTTTCATAATAAACGAGCAAGTAACTTGTTCCCAAAGACAAAGGTGTTATCTAACGTTAATATTCTCTATCTTCGCAACAGCTGCTTATATATGTTCTGAAAGGCGAAGAATTTCTTCAAAACTGTGTTCACTCATATTTTTGCAAACTTTGCGAAATGGATTCAGTGAAACAATCACAATTTTCAAATATAGATGACCTACTAGGTTACTAAATTTTACAACATAATCTAGAATTTTTTAATTTTGTAAATACTGTATTGTTACCGGGAATGAAATACAGAAATTGTATAGAATATCGAAGCACTGGCAAAGCATGAAGTCTGTGATTTTTAATCAAACGTCACGCATTTGCTAGTCTATCTATAGAATGGCTAAGGAATTTATAGAATGCTAAATGAGGTCTAGGTAAAGCTTAAAAACCATGATTTGGACTGGTAAAATCTTTATTTTTACAAACTTAACCAACCTCATCTTGACTGAAACTGAATAGGGTAGGAACAGTTGCACTTGCGCTTGCGAACCATTTGCAATTTTTGTATGATATTGAAATACATTTCATACAAAAAAAATCATACAGTTATAATTTTAAAATAATATGTATTTATAATCTACAAATTGAAAACTAGGTCGAAAATTTTTCTATTTAATATACGTCAGAGCACCACTGATAAAAATTAATTAGCTGGTTTCATAATGAAATCAGCTTAAATTTATGTAATAATAAATTACTTTTTTGACCTCCTGGCATGTAAACAACACATTCATACACAGTTAACATCCATCGTAACTACTATTTTACAGTTCGTCAGTGTTTTTAAGCATCCCGATGCTGTAAAATGACTGGAAAATGTTTAGCTGTCAGAGACCCTTAAACCAAAGCTTGCTTGATGGTAACGATGGTTTTGATATTCGAAGGCAAAATCTGCAGTTTATAGAAAATGTAAAAAAAACTTCTGTCAAAAAATGTAATACAATACTTGGTGCGTTAAGCATTTTACAGAGCGAGGTTTTAATTTTTAAAGCACGACGCGAAGCGGTGTGCTTTAATAAAACCTACCGCACTCGTAATGTAAATAACTAATTCAATACACGCCATGTTTGATATTGTCCTTATTGCAAATACATAGTTGTAGCACTGTATATAAAATGCACTTTATTTTATAAATAAATTATATTTATCCCCCTAAATTTAAAACATTAGCCAACTTCTTATAACACTAGTTAATTTTTTCTTAAATTACCGACGCTCTTTTCGGTTTTAGGTACAGTTTAAGATAATAAACATATCAATTTTTAAAGAAAAATAAGCGGGTTTCATTTAAGTGTGTTATAAATAACTGAAAATTTTAAATTCATGATCGAAAATAACTTTTAAGAACATTTTCGTTACATTTTGCCTACGGCAGTCGCTCTATTTTTTTCTTATTTTTCTTAATTTAAGAAGGCATGTCTAAGAAATACATTGGTGGAAAGAAGTTAGGACTACCACAAAAATTATGTGTTTAAAATCAATAAAAGTAGGCTATATACTCTTCGTTGATTCGTTTAATATCTATAGTTGGCTTAACACGTTGAACTTAATTATGTATAAATAAAGCACACCTACTACATTTTTTAGAAAAATGTCTTTATACATGTGTTTCATAGATCCCTAACTTTTGTCCACCACTTTATATACATTTAGCATTTATATTCACAATGCTTAATAGTATATTACATACCGAGGTGGGAAGTGTTTCATTACTGTCGAGAGATTAGGTAGTTTACCGAGACGCGTACCGTCGAGGTTAACTTTATCTCGAGACAGGGATGAAACTTTCCACCGTGGTATGTATACTATTTTATTTGCAATCATCTAATTTTAAAAATAACTACAATTGAATTCTGAATAATAGATATCTTGATGTAGCTAATATTTTTGTTACCATGAAAACAACCCACTCAATGTTTTGTTACCATGGAAACACCCCACTCTTCAGGTATGTAATATTTTTCGGGGTATGTAATAATTTCCTGGCTAGTTTCAAGTAATCATCTAGTTCCCAGCTGTTGTCATGTCATGAAATTGACACATTACAATGTGATTGCGAATAAAAACAGTTACTCTTAGTTGCAACAATTTGGCGTCTATTTTATTATCTAGTAAGATTTCTATAGGGGGCCTTGATGTCAATTTGACGTATTTGTCCTTTAACAGGGTACGGACAGATAGTTGTCCTCTCTCACTCTAAAGTACTTTCGAGTGAAATAAAGTACAAATACGTCAAATTAGCATCAAGGCATGTTAGATTTCTCACTAGAGTTTACTATTAATGCTTAACAAAGGACTTATGCACGGTAGAGCATTATACAGTCAACTGCAACATGTCTTTTTTCTAAGAAAATGTGTACACACTTGCATGTTTTTAAATTTCTAAATCCTTATCTTGGCAGAACCTATTTTATACATTCTGTGGAAGCGTTGAGCGACGAATTTATAAATTTTTCACTCAACGGTTGAAATTTTGTTGCTAGTCAGTTTTATTCCTCTTCCAAGGAAATATCAAAAACCTTTTTGTGTGACACACATACGTTTAATTTTATTTCTAAACTTCTACAACCTTGAAATGTTGCAGTATCTAAAATAATATAATTTTAGATAAAATATTCACGTGCTTTTTGCAATTTGGCAATGAAATTACTAGACAATGTAAAAAGTTGCGTTCTATCTCCATTCTGAGAAAAGGATAACGTCGACAAGATACTGTTATCTACAGATGGGTTCTTAATTTTGTAATTTTTAAATTAAAACTCTTTTAACAGAACTCTAAACCTATCAAATCGCTTCATCGACAGGAAATGTGATCGTTTTCCAGTTTATAATTTTTTGATTTCAAGACGTGGCGTTCTTTAAAAAAGTGTTGGTAATATATCTATGATCACGGATCATAGATGATCTGTTAAATAAATTCAGAAAGACAGTTTATCTACTAGATATATTTTATTTATTTTTGTGTAAACTCGCACACTTGCTGCTATTTTCAATAACACTTTATTATAAGCTGTAGTAAACATATTTGTCAAAATATGGTAACATCTGTTTTGTTATTTTGGCAATTCATTGGACATTATTTCATTACATAATTGTACTTCTAACAGTCGTACATTTCTAGCAATCGCTGAAAAACCAATATTTTCAAGTCTATTATTTAAGAAAATTAAAACTGTAATAATATAAAACTTTATTTTCATTTTGCATGATCTGTAAAGGAAACATCTTTAGACGAGTTGAAAAGCTTCTTCTCGTCGCATTGACCTTTGTCACTAAAATAATCGAGGGGACACTGATAATAACTTGTTAAAGATGAGCTACGGACAGTGTCAAAAATTCCAGAGATAGCAAAACTGTCAAATTTGCTAACCAGGCTTGCGGCGTGGCACTCACAAATCAACACCCACTTGGATGCTTTCGCTATCATCAGTCGATATCGGAGTTCGACAGTAAAAAATGTTAACAACTTCTAACTTCCAAGATAAATTGCTCGGAATAATTCAGCCGAAAGCGAATTTTAAGTGCTGGAAACTTGATACCGAGAAAATTTCCGTCTGCTTAAAGCAGACACTTGTTCTTGTCACCGAGCATTAACTCCGGTCCAGCTTTCTGAAGTCAGGTGTTTTTTTTGTACCCCGAATTACTAAAGTTAAAAAACTTGTCGGCCACGTGCCGGCGATATGAATGCTAAAAGCCTCAATCGACTAAATTTTATTGAGGCTTGTTCTGCCGCAAAAAGTTGTCCTTTTATGTCGCTATTGCGACTTTATCGCAGCTGAACTCGTTTGCAACCGTGGAACATGAAGAAGATAGATAATGGCTGTAAAAGTTTGGCACATTTTCAAAATTCCTTTGAAACTGCCGATTTAAAATCTCTTTTCAACCTGCAGCATTATAAGGAATTTAAAGAAATCGGGGCATATTTGCATAATGAAACAGTGCGTACTCATTTCGGAGAGGATTCTAGTTTAGAAGAAATATATTTATTGTTAAGCTACATAATATCACAAATAAATAAGATCAAACTTTGTATTGTATTGTTTTGTATTGCCACCAGGGCTAATTACCCAATATACTCGCCCGTATTTCAAAAAATACTAATATGGTTTCTCCATGACGATGTACCCCGCATTTTTCATAAAATTAGTAAACTTTTAAACATTGATCGAAATTGAATTACCACCAGATATAAATCCACTAAACTTTTGTGTATGGAGTAATCTACAGGGTGCTGCATTGGCGGACGCAACCTACGAAATCCCATACTAATTACGAAGTACTCAAATATTGGCTTCACTAATTATTTTACAGCAAAACTTGGGTTATTTCACATGACACTACATGCTGATCCAATTGGCGCAAACTCAGCGTTTATTATTGGCACCATTCGAAAATACTTTTAAAAATGTGTTGGCTATGTTTTGACATTTTAAATAAAAATATAAGTTCAGCCTTGATCAGGGGCGGTTAAAATTTGACGGAGTAATAAACCTCTAGTTCATTCAAATTCAAGATAGAGCAACATCTGCAACCCAAGTTACAAATATCAGCAGTCAGTTGATTACTAATTTGATTTTATTAAAATGCAGATCATGGCATGTACGTAGTACCGGGTGACCATAAATTGTTGTAACTTTTTTTCTTAGGCTGTCACTGTTTATATAGGTGGTACTGTAAGTCTATGTCAAATTCGAGGTTAGCAGGTTAGGTTTCGCGTCAACTTGTGTCGAAACTGATGCAAAACCTAACCTGCTAACCTCGAATTTGACATAGACTTACAGTGCCACCAACATAACAGTTCTATCCTAAGAAAAAAAAATCACAACCATTTATGGTCACCCGGTATAATATAGAGGTTATAGTTTTTGAAAAATTTGCAAATTGTGCGATGTCTACCTAAATGAAATCTGCTGAATGTGATTTGAGAATAAATTTACTCCCTAAAAAATGTTGCAAACGCAAATATGACACATTGATTTTGACACTCATCAAGACAGCAACAAAGCCATATCTCTCTGATCTAAATTTTAATAAAGTCATATTGGTAATTAACTTACTGCTGATATTTGTAATTTGGGTTGCAGATTTTGCTCTATCTTGAATCTAAATGAATTATAGTTGAAAAAGGCTGATGGAAAAAAAACATAACGCACACATTCTGGAAGCTGTTTGCAGCATAAAGCAATATTAATAATAATAATAATAATAACAATAATAATAATAAATAATAATACAACAAATACAAAAATCAGTTATTCTAAAAACATGTAACATAGTCTGGTCCTTCCTTCATAACACTCAACAGCACTTCTTTTCTAACTTGGCACTAGCTCGTTGGAAAAGAAAATTTTACCATCAACTAATAAGAAAATAAGAAGAGATAATAATAATAATAATAATAACAATAACAGCAAAATGGATCAGTGAAGAAACAAATAAAATACGACTCACAAATGAGATGGAGTTCACCAATATAACAAAAGGAAACGTTACCAGTATAATTAGTAAAACACCAGGCAATGACAAAATCCATAATTACTGGTTAAAGAAGTTCACAAGCGCACACGAAAAGTTAACGAACCACATAAATGGCTTTATTATCAAACCCGAATCCATGCCAAACTTTCTCTCCGAAGGAATTACCTATCTTCTCTACAAAGATGGTGACTCTAGTGACCCAGCCAACTACAGGCCTATAACATGCTTACCAACTATATTTAAAATTCTAACTGCTAGTATAAGCGAATCAATTTATAAACACTGCGAAAATAATAGTATACTGGCTGAAGAACAAAAAGGGCGTAGAAAAAATTCACAGGGTTGCAAAGAACAACTGATAATCGACCTTACAATAATGACCCAAGCCTACAAGAAAAACAGAAATATTTATACAGCATATATCGACTATAAAAAGGCCTATGATTCTATTCCACACAGCTGGTTGTTGGACGTCTTGAATGTATACAAAACTTTCTGCAGTATAATATAACTACCTGGAAAACCAGTATCCAAACACGACTCAATGGCCAAACAATAACTACAAAACCAATCAATATTAAACGGGGATTTTTTCAAGGCGACTCTTTAAGTCCCCTTTGGTTCTGTTTGGCAGTTAACCCACTTTCGAGAATGTTGAACAATGGAAATTTAGGCTATAAAATTACAAGTCTGCGTAATACTTCTATTCGATTGTCGCATTTAATGTTTATGGATGACATTAAAATATACTGCAGTACTTCTCAACATTCAAAGCAAAGTTTGAAAATAATAGAAACATTTAGTAAAGATATAAACATGAAATTTGGATTACATAAATGTAAGACACTGTGCAATCGAGGAAGAAGAGAAATAATCGACCACGAAATAGATAACAATGAAAAAATAAAAGGCATGGAGGAAGGCAAAATTGACAAATACAGTCAAGATTAACAGATGAACAAGTAATGAAAACTGAATTAAGATCAAAAGTTATACATAGAATCAATAAGTTAGTTAAAACTAAGCTCAATGGTAAGAATTTAATAAAAGCTATTAGTACTTACGCAGTTTCTTTACTCACGTATTCGTTTGGAGTTATTCATTGGACAGATACCGATCTTCAAAATATACGACGTGCCATCAGTAATGTGCTTACTACTGCGAAGTTCCATCATCCACGATCCGCAGTAGAGAGACTCACCCTACCACGTGGTGAAGGGGGGCGAGCATTGATAGACATTAGCAATCTACAAAATAAACAGAAGACATTATTAAGACAGTATTTTTTCACAAAACAGGAAACGTCAGATTTACATCGTGCCATAGTCTTGATAGATAATAAATACTCACCACTTAACCTTGCGAATGACATGCAGCTACCGTTAGTATCAAAAGTGGAAAAGCATCAAGCATGGAAACAAAAAGCGCTTCACGGTAGACACTCCCATGAACTAAATCAACCACATGTCGACAGAATAGCGTCGAATGCATGGTTGACTATCTCCGGGATATATCCAGAAACAGAGGGTTTCATGCTGGCGATACAAGATCAGGTCATTAACACTAAGAATTACAGAAAATGTATTATCCGAGATGGGACTGAGGACGACTCCTGTAAACGATGTAAAGCTGCACCTGAAAATATACATCATATAATATCAGGATGTCAAATGATTGCTCAAACGGAATACAAATTAAGGCATGACAACGTAGCAAAAATTTTGCACTCTAAACTAGCGGTCAAATATTCACTGGATGGAACAGAAATTCCTTACTATAAGTACCATCCTTAAAAAGTTTTAGAACACGACCTAGCTCTGCTGTATTGGGATAGAGGGATCATTACTGATCGAACAATCGCGCATAATAGACCAGATATCACCTTAGTTGATAAGCACAGAAAATTTGCATTTTTAATAGACGTAACAATACCTAATAGTGCGAATTTACTAAACGCTTATGCAGAGAAAGTTACAAAATACACCGACCTGGCCTACGAGCTACAACAGTTATGGAAAATGGAAAAGGTATACATCTTACCTATTATTATATCTGCCACCGGAATTATTCCTCATACACTTCGTAAGTCTCTCAATCGTTTGTAAATTCAAGAAAAGCTGCAAATTAACATGCAAAAATCTGTGATACTAAGTACATGTAACATTGTCAGAAAGTTTCTAAATAATGACATGAATTAACTTACCATATCAGTATATTACTTACCTCCACCTTGGTTCCGGACCCGTGAGGTAAAACCCCACACATAATGTGAGAGAAAAAAACACAATAATAATAATAATAATATCCACCCGTGACTACAGAAAATATATAATAAAAGACCAGAGCATAACGAACGATACATGCAGGAAATGTCATATACAAAAGGAAACAATAGAACATGTAATAGGAGGTTGCAAACTACTAGCGGGAACAGAATACACAGAACGACATAACTTAGCAGGAAACATTATTCACCACACAATAGCAAACAAATACTTACTACAAAACGCCGACATGCTGTACTACAAATATACACCAAATAACATAATAGAAAACGATGATTACAAACTGTACTGAGATATAACAATACATACAGATAAAACAGTAGCGCATAATAGATCAGATATTACGTTTCAAGACAAAAAAAAACAGATAGCAATACCGCTAGATACAAACATAACATCCAAATATAACTACAAAATATAAAAATACAAACCCTTAGCACTTGAAATAGAACGGACATGGAAACAAAAAGAAGCACGTGTCATCCCGTTCATTATATCAACAACGGGAATCACACCAAACACTTTTATACAACATCTAAAACAACTTAAGCTAAATCCCTTCATACATCAACAAATAGAAAAATCAGTTATTCTAAAAACATGTAACATAGTCCGGTCTTCCCTTCATAATACTCAACAGCACTTCTTTTCTAACTTGGCACTAGCTTGTTGGAAAAGAAAATTTTACCATCAACTGATGAGAAAATAAGAAGAGATAGTAATAATAATAATAAAGTTTTTATTCTGAGATGCCAATTATGTTCACAGAAAATAAATACCTCTTTAAATAATGGCACAACGGAATCTAAAGGCGCAGCTCAACCATGGCTGCTTTTCAATTAAACCTTGCATATTATATATACAATTTAAATATGAAGTTAATGCCTATTCATAACAAACAAAAAAATCCGTGAAATGTTTTTCCCAGAACTTCCCTCGTCGAGATTGTGACACTAAATGGAGTAAAAATATCTTCACGTTTCTAATAAATTAAATACATTTTCAAATAAAAAAAAATTAATCCCGCTGGGGTTTGAACCCTCCACATCTGCAGAGCGATAGTAACAGCACTCCTACATAGAGATTGTATCTGCACCGATAAAACCAACTACGTTACAGAGCCACTTTCAAATAAACTCGGCGCGAGCCTCTCTTGAACAGAACGAACGGTGTTATTGTTGAAATGTTTTTACTTTTTTGTGACATTATTCTGTATCGGTTGAATCTTATTTTCGGCAAATGTAAAGCCTGACCTAAAGTAAGTTTTTTTCCTATAAAAATTTTCAAGACCAAGATAAAACTGGCAAAACTGCTTTTTTAAAATTATTAGAAAATTTATTTTTGTCAGGTTTTTCTGTAAACGACTTGTGTCATTTTGACATTTAAAATTAAATTGTCACCTTTTTAAAATTAAATGCAAAAAAATCTGCAGCCTAACATGCCAGAAGAAGAAGTTTAGGAAAGATTACCTAAAAACAAAACTCCTTTAATAGAATTAAAAATTAAAATAAATTTCCCACCAATTTTTAGTTCTAAAAAGTTACTAAAACAAATCTACCAACATATAATTTTTAAAGGAATCCAAGTAATGCCAACATAAACCCTAAATTCTTTGACCTTCAAAATTTTTATAGGAAATAAACGCACTTTATGTAAAAGTGATTAAGGTTTTAAGGTGGTCACCCTGTATATATTTGCATGAAATTGTACCGGTTATGCAAAATATCGTCCTCCTCCGACAAATAGTTTTTGAGCTATACTGCCAACAGACAGACAGACGGAATGAAGAAAACCTCTTTTTTGTACTCATAACTTCAAAATTCATATTTCCCGGTCATTCCTGATGCGCCGAAAGTTACTTTTCCCACACTGCTGTGCTTTTTACTTTCCAACAAAAACTAGGGCAATTGTGTGTTTTTTGTAAATTTTTATAATTTCCCCTCGTTGGTTTAATTGCGCCTGCAAACACCAGAGGCGCTGTAAACGTCGACAAAAGCTAACAGGTGCTTAGGATAGGTATGGAAGTTTAGTGATTTGTGCTGTCAACTCAGTAAAGTAGTAAACGCTAAATATTTTTTTTTCTATTTTTTAAAATATTTTCATTTATTACTTACCTAACTTTTTCGGGAAAAATTTTCCCGAATTCGCATTACATACAGCATTTCCTTCGGTGGTGCTGCAAACAAAGTGCTCATTCGGGAAAATTACCTTCCCGAACTTGTTAGGTAAATAACTATTTCGTCATCTAGGGACCAGAAGAAATCTCGGAAGGTGATTTTTTCGTGATTACAATACTTTCTTCGTCTTTGAGACTAGGGAAGTAAAAATAGTATATTTAAAATTGTAATTGAGTTTATATAAATATTAACTGCCTAGAAGAAGCAACGTATGGGCAACGAATCAACAATAAAAAAATATATACAGTATAATATTAACGATATCAAAGATTAAGTTAATAATTATAGTTAGAAAAGGTTACTCATAGTCATAAAGAAAAATTATTTTGTATGCGAAGCATAATTGTTAACCGATTTTTCTTGAACATTGCGGACGTTAAAGCTTTAAGTGTTGCGAAGAGACGGTTGCAGACTTTGCTAATGTTATATTGAAATGACTTTCCAAACAGAGCTTTTTTGTGTTGTGAAAGATTAATTATACCGTTATATCTTAGATTTAAATTATGCACATTCGTTCTCAATTGTATCTTATTATACAGATAAGGAGGTATTTTTTCAAATATAATTTTGTGATATAAAGAAGCTGTGCTAAGCATACGCCTGTTCTCCATATTAATCCAACTTGCTACAGCTAGTTTATATGAAATGTGATCATATTTACGAATACCATAGATATATATGAAACGTGAATTTTGAACTCTCTGTATTCTTTTAGATTTGTCTGGCATCAAAGCAGCTGGAATATATTTCTGAATATTATACAAAGTGAGACGGCACACTTCTTGTTGTTCTCAACACATTCTATGAGGATACAGTATTTTAAGATTCATATAAGTTTCTTGCATACATTTATTAATATGATCTTTGTACCTGAATGTGTTGTCCAATATCGGACCCAAATCTTTTGCACTACTTTTAACAGGAAAGATGTTATCAGTATCACCAATGGCCAGGTTTAAAGTATTTTGTATCCTAAAACGATCACCTTCTCTCCCAAATAATGTACACAACTTTGAAGGGTTTAGCACTAATACATATTTAGATGACACCTCGAGCAAATGATTTAAATCATATGTTAGTTCTGGGGCAGCTACATTGTAATAAGATGTGTTAAGATATTTATATATCTGTGTATCATTAGCGCACATGAGTATTTTACTAAGTATACAACAGAGGCCCTAAAATAGAACCCTGAGGCACTCCTTGTGTTAACTGAAGAGAGTCGGAGATTTTATCCTGTATTTTTACACTATGTTATCTATTACTAAAATAACCTTGAATTAATGTTACTGCACTTGATAAAAACCGATTATAATGCAGTATTAAAATCAACAAATAATGTTTGATAGAATCAAATGCTTTGCTGTAATCAAATAATGTAAGAACTTTAATTCTCCGTTATCAGTTGCTCGTAAAATGTCATCCGTCATGCTCAGTAGTGCAGTAGTACAGCTATGTGATGACCGAAAGCCTGATTGGCATTCTGGTAACAAGTTACAAATATGTAAATAATATCTTATTTGATTATTCATGATTCTTTCTAACAGTTTTCATAGGACTGGGAGAATACTATCTGGCCTTAGGTCTGAATAGTCTTGTGAATTATTAATCTTAGGTACTGGTATAACTAATACATTTATCCAGCAGTCTGGGAAAATCATTTTCGTGTGGCAAACCTTGACAATGTTTGTTAGATATTTAAGAATTAAAGGCATACTTAAAATATTCATGTTTATATTTAAACCAGCGGAACCAACTGCGTTAGTTTTTGGTTGTTTGTAATGGACAAGGTCTAGGCATGCGGAGTACTAGATACTTACCTTAGACACCGACTGCTTTGGTCATATGGTCAAAGTCCCACTAAGAATTTTGCTCATGCGATAGTTTTTATTTCTAGAATTAGCTTACCAACTGTTTTCTCTGATACTGTTTCAAATTTAAATTTCTTTTGTTAATTTTCATTATTATAATTTAAGTAAAACTGTTTGAAATTATTATCAATTTGTAATTTTATTTTATTTTTATTTTATTCCGCACTCAGCCAACAGCCGTTAGGCCAATTATAGACGTCACTGTACATTTTGCTACATTATCAATAAAATTATTATTTACATGTTTAGGGTTAAACAATTGACTGGGGATGATTTTTGGATATATAAAATTTTGAGCACCTTCCAAATTTGTTTGGTATTTTGTCCTTTTAGCTTTTTGGGAATAAAAGCCTTTTTTTCGTTCAAATTGCATTTATTTGTTAAGTTTTTTAGAGACTTGTAATATTCCCAATGTGACGGATTTTCAGATTCTTTAAATTTGTTTTTTGATTTTTTTCTTATTCATCAATTTAATGCTATCAATCAACCAAAGCCTCGGTTTTCAGTAATTTTAACTGTCTTCCAAAGAGCATGTTTATCAAATAATTTTCGTAAATTTGTATTGAATATAACGATTTTTTCATTTACATTGTTTACATCTTATTAATCTTATTAAGTACATTTTCTCCAGTTTTACATAACTCATTTTGAGAAATGGCTTACTACCTATTTCACAAAACAAGGTTTGGTAATAAATAATTAAGGACACTGACGATTTTACTACAAATTTAAAAATCGTATACAAATGTTTAATAATAGGTACTTATCAATTTTAAGCTTAGGTAAGTAAAAATGCTAAACTGCGCAAATTGGCTCATCGTCTTGCGTTGTTTAACAAACGTAAAGAAAATCTAGGACGCCAAGTTAGCATGTTGCGTCTGCCTATGCATCACCCTGTATTTAATGTTGTTAAATAAGGTAAGTAATACTGCACAGCAATTATGACAACGAATTCAACAAATTTTGATTAGATGTAAAACAAACCAGACTTATTGCTACTGTTTTGCGTAAAAAGTATTACTTTTAATTTAGCTTTATATCCCAATTTTATCTTTATTTGATCCTATTTTAGTAGATAAGTGCCTCATTAGATTTTTTTGTTCTGGACCATAAAAATATACTGTCAAGGTACGATAGTAATTTTTGACACTTACTATAAAAAGTTTGAATAAAATTTATGATGTATTTTAAAAACTACATCGACATTGCCATAATATGTTTGAAGCATAATTCATTTTCATCATGAATCAGTATGCCTCAAATAACATTTGTAACGAAAAATTTTATTTTGAATACTTTACACAAGTACTTATTTACTTCAAAGCTAAATGTCTACATTTGATGCAATCACCATATTTTTGACCAACGAGTTTATACAAGATTATTTACAAAAACTTGGTAAAACATCTTGTCACTATTCAGACATTATAACTAGAATTATTTCACAAATTTTTAATTCGAAACTATGAACAAGATTCATACATAAATATGATTGTTAGCAAAATGTACTTATCCGTGTTCATTTACTTTGTTTCCTGTACTATTACACACCCAATCAGGTGTACCAATAGCTGATATTTCACAAAAATTATATTTACTTACTCCTCTAACTGTGCATATGAGTAAGCTATTGGAAATGGTAAATCCAGATGATAAATTGGGCTCCCATGGTCTTGTTTTCAACACAAACGATACAACAGATTTGGTTGTCAAAAATTATAAACTGCAAAAGGTCGCATATACACAGTAAATCACTATTACTTTATTATGCGGATTTCCGTTTAAAGATTTTCAGTATTTGTTGCTTATTTATAATGCTTATGGCTTTTCGTTGGCTTGTTTGTTGGTCATTTGTTATATTTACGGTTTTCTTCACACAATAAGGTATAAATACGTCGACAGTTAATCCTCAATGTTCTAATTTTCATCTGAATGACTAACAGTAATAATCCGCCGAGTGTTTGTGTTTACATACCCATTTTTTGTGCAACCTGAATGTTTAATGTTCCTCTCCACAATAAAACCTGAGAAACGTAGTTAACGCCTCTGGTACAGCACAGTGCTAACAACGTAGAAGTCGTCGAAGATAATAGCAGATGTATGGAATGTACGATAGTGCCTATTATAAATTTGATTTATGAACGACCAGAATCAGCTGATTTATGAGGTCTTTTAACCTGTATCCACTTAGTAGGAAGTTTCGGCGACAGCTTACTGTTAACTCCACTTTTTTCTTTTTTCAGGGACCACCAAAAAATGGGCAACTTTGCCTATGTACAAGCGGCTATTTCCAAAATTTCGAAACGACTATCGAATTCCAGTTTCTGAGTGAACTATGCATACATTCACGTCAAATTAATACTTGTCACCTACATAATACACTTTAGTAACAGCAATAAATTAAAAACCATGTAACCTAGCGAGACAGAAGTTGAAGAGCATTAAGTCAAGCAGCTGAACATGACGAGAAGTTATTTATTATAATTAAGAAACTGTTTAAATTAATCTAGCTTTTTAAATTTACGTTATGAAAGACCTTTTGAAATCAGTAGCCGAACAGCTTGGAAACCTCCTACATCTTAACGCTAGCGATGCACAGCATCACCCTTTAATACACATGCGTAGGTCGAATGTGGTCTACATATTACTCTAATAAGAGTATATTTGAAAAAGATCACACTTACAACAAGGTGAAAAACTTGATGGATATAAACGAGATTAAGAAAAAATTATTTATCCTTTACTAATAAAATTAAATTAATTAATACACCAACAAATCAAGGAAGCACAAAAGGTTTCACAAAATCATTCATTAAAGACTATAATTTGACTGAAATTTACCGTACGCAGTAGCGCTCATACATTCTGGTAAAAAATTAAAAAGTAGGTGCATGCAGTAAGTGATCGATGCTGCAAGTTAACTTTAATGGACCGCGTAAGGAAGGAAAGAATTAAAGAACTAATGAAAATAAAGAAATAACTTACTGATACAATTGAACAGAAACAACTGCACATGAGAAGAATGAACTCCGATAGGCTACCAAAACAAGTATGACAATGGAAGCACGTTACAGGAGAAAAAAAGGAAGCCCAAGAAAATCATGGCATTATGGTATAAGGAAAGCTATGCAAAGCCTGACACCTGACATCAAAATGCCTTTCTGCATTGATAAATATATTTCCAGATTTAACAAACTTTAAAATTCATTTTAAAATAGTTATTTATGAATTAAGGGCATTGTGATGATGTTTATACGCGAGGGCGACGAGTTTAAAAGGTCGAGGGCCGCTAGGCCCGAGAGTTTTTAAGTCGCCAGAGGGCATAGACATCAAGTAATGCCCGTGGTACATACAATATTTTATGTCTTACCTTGGAGAACAATAATTTAATATTGTTATGATTGGACAAAGTTTTCTATGCTCAAGAAAACAGTACTACTGAACCAAAATATAGACATTGGAAAATACCCCAAGTTAATAGCTTTTTTAAAACAAAGATCTAAAGGATATGAACCAAAAAATCGAAGGTTTTAACTCGAGAGGAAGTGATAATGTTTATTCAAGAAGCACCAAACGAAACGTTTCTGATGATGAAAGTGGCGCTGTTATTTGGGGTGTTTGGAGGTTGCAGGCGGGAAGAATTAGTGAATATGTTAATTGATCATATAGATGACAGGGGTGAAGTCATTGTTGTGACCATATCCGAAACGAAAACCGTCAAGAAACGTATATTTACCATTATTGATAACGAAACAATGGGTTATTTGAAGCTGATAAGAAAATATGGATCGTTGCGACCACAAGGCTTACGGAGGTACTTCGTAAATTATAGAAACGGCCGCTGTTGTGCTCAGGTTGTTGGAAAAAATAAATTTGAAAAGATTCCTGCTACCATAGCTAAATATTTAAATTTGGAAGATGCCGGCCAATACACAGGTCATTGTTTGCGAAGAACATCAGCCACCTTACTAGTGGACACAGGAGCCAGTATGACTACATTAAAAAGACATGGCGGCTGGAGGAGTTCGAGCGTTGTGGAAGAATATTTAGAAGACAGTATTGCATCTAAAATTAAAGTCGCGACACTTCTAGCTGGAGGGTCTTCAATATCAAATACCGTAACCTTACAATTAGACGGGAAAAGTGTTTCTATTACTGGTACATTTAATAATAATTGTTCTTTCATTGTACGAGGGGTCGTTTTTATATTCCCGGAATAAGTACTTTGTAATTTGGTTAGAATTTTTCTATTTAACTTTTTAAAATCAGCTAGGCCTTGAAACAACATGTGGCAATTTATAAAACAATTGCCAAATTTATAGCTTAGTTTTCTTCTGGTTTTTGAAGACGTGTCAAGCTAAGAGGTCGAAATGAATAAATTTGAGTATTGCTCGGTTATAAAATTTCTCACCAAACAGAGAAAAAGTCCTCAAATAATAATAGTTGAAGAAATGAGAGCCGTGTATGGTGACCTGTGTCCTTCCAAATCAACCATTTATGAATGGTCCAAATTGTTTAGACGTGGTCGAGAATCATTAGAAGATGATCCAAGATCCGGTCGTCACACTGAAACGATTACCGCAGAAGTTGTCGATTCCCAAATATAAAAAATCTGGTGTGATACACTCACACAACTTCCTTTTACAGTGATCTTATAATTAGTCAAAAATTTCATTTTTAATTTTTAACTATTTGTTAAAAATTTTCAAAAATTACAAATTCTACAAAAACGGTACAAAATCGAGTGTTAGTTGAAGAGACAGATTTTCTCTAGAATTTTAAGGTGAATTCAAAAATGTAATAATATACCGGGTGTTTTATTTAAAATTGGAGTTAATAAAAAAAATAGAAAAAAAAACAAAAGAAACCCACTTTAGAAGTATTCAACTGGAAAATCACCTATTTCACATCAATACACATTAAAAATGTAAGAAAAATGTAAAGTTTACAAAAAATCGTTAGAGCCGTTTTTGAAAAAATCGAAAAAAGCTGAAAAATCACAAGAGTAAACACCTACTTCCGGTTATGCGATTTTCTTCAAAAGCTTGTTGTCTCATCTACATAGTACACAAAACTTATATATGAAGTTTCAATGCCATACCTCTTTTCGTTTTTGGATATTCTGTTCACAGACACACAGACACACACACAGACACACACACAGACAGACAGACCAATGAAAAAAAATTTTTTTTTTGGGATCAGGGGACTCTAAAACGTGAAGATCCGTTGAAAACTCAATTTCGAATTTTTGGAGTGAATCCAATACTTCCTTTATAGTAAAAGGCAGTAAAAAAGACATCAGAGGAAGAAAATTTGGCTATGATAATGAACTCATAGCAGCAGTTGAGAGCCATTTCAAGACAAAAACAGAAGAATATTTTTATCCCGGTTTGCAGTTGTTATTGAAACGTTCCAATACTTGCATTGTTAAGGGAGGGGGTTATACTGAAAAATAAAATTTTCTTAGTTCTGTAGTTGTTTGGTTTGTTTTCTATTCCGGGAATATAAAAACGACCCCCCGTAATTGAAAATAAATAAAATGACAAATGTCAACTTCGTGTTTGTATTGTATTAACCTATTTAAAACTATAGCAACCCTTAATGCCCTAGAGCATAATCATCCTTTTTATGCCCGCTTATCGAAGTTGTTAAGAGCTAATAAGGTACTGGTAAGATATAAATTGTAGTTATGGTATGTTCTTTGTTTTGCTTATTAATACTTATATAAAAAATATATAAAATTTGTATTATTGCAGATAATTACATAACCAAAATACTGTCAAATTTTAATCTAATTAAACAATTAAATTTTTTACTTTTTACTACTTGGAATGCCTCTTCGTGTTTTCTTAAATATTTTTACTGAATACCAGGTGACTATTCAACACTATAACATATAAGCCAATCATATTGAAGACATTTGCTGTTTTCAACCAATAAGAACAGTATATCACTGAATAGAGTAGCATGCAAAATATTCAAAAAACAATGTACAGTCGCGGAATTAAAAATCCGGGCACTTAAAATGATGCAGTGTATATCTTACTTTACTTTACTTATCACGTTATCTGGTGAAATAGTCAAAGTCAAAATAATTACTCGTATATGACAGCATGCCGCATTGTTTAACTGTTATTTGCTAACCTAGAAACGCAAAGCCCAATTTCCATTACCCAAAAATTGCAAAAATCCTGTATAATACTCACCCGGATTTTTAATTCCGCGACTGTACCTACTCAAAAACTAAATACCATTATTGCGAAATATCGCTTAGCAACAATGATCTGCCTTAGTGATATCTTTAGGTTACGTAAAAATAAACATCAAACTGTGTAAATAAAGATTGGCTTGGGTTAAAAATTTTAAAATGTTGGGTTTTCGAAGTATTCCGCTGAATTTAATTGAGAATGAATAATTATACTAATTGTTGGATTATTTTTTAATGAAGTTATTAGTCATGTATTAATAGTGACTCGGTGGATATATTTTTATAAAATATTTCCACTACTTGTGGTTTTACCCTTGAATATAAATTAGATACATGCTATTTTTCTAATATGGTTTTTATCTGCATTTATTTATATTCACAGGTACTTTAACAAATTTGAGTTATGAGAAATTACTACTCATCATTTTTACTTTTTATTCATCTTATTCAACTGGATATTAATAGTTATTTAAGCATCAAGGGAAGTAAGTAGCTTTTACCAGTCGAGAACGAGTTTGCCAGCCCTCGCTCGCTCGCTCGAGACTGGTTATAGATAGTTACTTCCCGAGCATGCTTATAATATTTTTCTCCATGCCCAACAAAAATTTGAAAAAAATATAAAATATTACAGTATAAACATGTTTATAAATTTTTGTTTGTTTCATTATTATATATATATTTTTTAATTTACCGTAATACCCTAACCCTACTTATCTTAACAAGTTTTTAAATTTCAAATAGGTTAGGATCAGTTAAGTTCAAACCCGTTCAGATCACTTACAAAACTAAAATTACTGTAATAACACGCAATTCACTTACTTCCCTTGGGGAGTAGGTACTTACTTCCCTAATGTCATGACAACCAGTAAACAAACAGTAAAATCAAATTACCTCTAATTGATATGTCAAAGTAAGTGTAACTTACTAGATGGCCATGGAGAAAAAATATGAATTGTAGAACACCTATTTTAACATGCAAGGTAAATTACTGTTGCAAATGTGATTTGTTTCACTTATTCGTTTTAATTATTTGTTTAGTTTTTTATTACAAATTTTAATGTGTATTGTACTGGGTATTTGACTGACTGAAGAAGACATAAAGTATGTCGAAATATATATTTCATGAAATTTCTGTTTAAATATTATTATTAGCTGCAACTCTCCCTTATACAAATTTAGAATTAATACTGTGTCTTACATGTAGTTTAGTTAATGTTTATTTATAAATCGTTTCATAAACCTTTCGCTTTAATCACTGTTAACTTTGTATGTCTTGAATCTTTCTAATTTATTTTCTTCAAAATCAAAAAAATTATTCATTTAATAAATTTTATTATTTTGACTCAGATCTGGTATTTTTATATTATCTTAGTATTTCACTTACATTGTGGTTTCCTGTCTTTGAGCTCAATTTATCTTCCTTGCCATACTAGACTTGGCTCTACTGCATGGACTGCTTGCGCCGCCGTCAGCAACGCCCGCCAGTTATGCTACACGCATACCACCAACATCTTCATAATTCTTAGTCCCAACTTCTTATGACCTTTATTTTATAAAAACACTTGCCACATGCCAGTACAGTCAGACCTCGCCGTTCGCGGCATTGCGGTTCACTGATTTGATTTTACGCGGGGCACCTTTGTGCTCCCTTTTCTTTGCCGTTCGCGGATAGAATTGCCAACGTTAACAGTTTCAAGTTTCACACACTAACGGGCGGTCTTATGAAGGCCACTAATCTGACGTTAACTTTAATTCGCTGTTAAAATATAATGACTTATGTTACGTATGGAATTTTAGTTTGTATACGCACGTTTATGTATTTTTGAATTTTGGAGGTTGCATAGTATAAATAAATCTAGTTAATGGAACCTAACCCCGCTTTTATCATTTATGTGCCATTTTAAGACCATATCAATATTCACTTATAATACCATGAGTAGTCAAAGTTATGTCGACTATTTTTGTGGTGGTGTCACGAATGACATGAGTAGTGATACCACCGCAAAAATAATCTACTTAACTTTGACTAAGAATGGTATTCGAGGGACTATTTAATGAACCAAACTACCTTTTCAAATTAGTTTTCAGGAAATCTAGCAACAAACTACGCAATTTCTATAGTAACAGAACACTAATATTGACTTTTTCTAATAAAAATCGCATTTGTTAAAAATAGTCACTTGAATACCTTCTAGGAAGATATATCCACTGATATTTTTTTGATTGGTCAAGAAACGTCAGAATTCTGAATTTTCATTGGTCACTTTTTGACAGATGACAGGTGAATTGAATAGTCATTAAAATTTTAGT
>CALNHX010013058.1:0-20440 GCA_940337035.1 Agriotes lineatus
TATTTGAGTGATCCCTCTATTGCAAATTGCCACATTCGATTCAGTTTGTACTTATAGTTTATGCATACGCATAAATGTATAAAATTCTCGTTTGTTATGTATCCTTTATCTAATAGACTTGTCTGTCCGGAACGCGGTTTTGTCTGTCTGGGACGCTGTTTTGTCTGTCCGGGACGCTGTTTCAGCAGCCAAACCGTAAGAGATAGAGAAAAAAGTTATGAAAGTTATATGTTTGGAATGGTCATGTCAGGCCAGGAACCGAATTTCAGTCACGTGACACTTCCGGTTTTCGAGAAATCACGTTTTATTTAATACGCGTTCTATTTGAAAAACGGTCTTTTTTGTTTTATTAAATGAGACATCTGTCTTACTGGTTGCTAGTTATATATTAATTCGGTGGATTATGAGGAATAAATTAAAAGCTAAAGTCTAACTAAATTAAAAATAAAAACATCTAAACGCTGTAATCTGTGCTAATTAGTTTAAAACTACTAAAGAATAATAACTTCAATAAACACTACATATTTTTTTCATAATTCACTCTGCTGAAGAATACGACGAAGTCTTTATGTGTCTGTGAACCTTAAGTAAGTTCTCGTGAATTTAGTCGATGCCATTTAAGTTTCTAGGTATGCATCGACACAATTTTTTTATTAGCAATTCGCCTTTTTTGTAAATACACAAGTGAATAACTTCAGGTTAGAGCTATTGTTCCAGTACTCATTTTAGGAATTATTGCTTTAACTTTACTTTCGATACTGTAAGGCGCACTTTTTGGGATTCGTTTTGGTGATGTTTAGTAAACGGATTTATCCCGAAAAGCGTCAGCAATCAGTTATAGATTTGGTGCTATGGTTTGGTGAATTGCTGCAGCCGTCCTGTTGAATTAGAATTTTATGATATTTTGAAAGTAAAATCACCTGTTGGCCACTCAAAATCTCAGGTATGGAACTGCTACCGCTCTATCTTCCCGTGGTCTAAAGTTTTGTCGAATTTACTGTAGATTTTTTTTTCGAGTAACCTCCTATGCCTTCCACTGTATTTTCAAGAAAGCTGAAGAAACCGTTCATAGTGTCCCCTCCCCTGCTAGCCACCTGCTAGCACGGATCCGTTTGGGGCCAATTGCTACTTCTCCTGTCTTTAGAGGCACGTGCCGAGTATTTTATCCAATATTTCGTATATCGGGGGTTATGTTTGCGTCTCCAGCTGCGCATAGCTTGTCGAATCACTTTTGTTATAAATACTACATAGACTTATTCTTCTTCTTTCTCTTATTATAAAGGTTATTCACGTAAGATGACGAGCCTGACCAGGTAAAATGCAGCCCAAAATATGTTTTACTAAGCACACATTGTGTTTTGGTATTGAAAAATTATATCAGGAATCCAAGTAGGTATTAAGTAGTTTGAAAGGTGTCATCACATTTTTTCATTCGTAGTTATTTAAAAATGTTTTCAAACGATGAGAGAACGGACATGAAACTGATTTTTGGGGAATGCCGAAAAATGGTGTTGTTGCAGCAAATTTGTACCGACAGCGATATCCCGAACGTCGAGCTCCAAACGAAAAAATTTTTAGAAGATTAGAAACCACGTTTAAGGAAAATTGCCTGGTTTTAAAAGTGTAAAGACTAGAACTGTCACTTGTCTCGAAAATGAAGTAGCAGTTATCGAAGCTGTAACTGAAAATCCACATATCGGCCATATAGAGTTATCAAGGCAAGTTGGAATAAGACAGTCGTCTGTTTGCAGAATTTTGAAAGAAAATAAATTTCATTCGTACCATGTTCAACTTGGCCAGGAGTTAAAACCAACAGATTACCCTAAAAGGCTTAAATTTTTTAATTTTGTTCGAGAGCAGATTAATTTAAATCCAGACTTTATAAATTTTATTTTTTCAGCGATGAAACAACATTTAGTAATAATGGGTCAGTGAACAGACACAACTGTCATTATTACGCACAAGGCCACCCTAAATGGATCTGAATGGCACATTTTTAAACTGTGTATTCTGTGAATGTTTGGTGTGGGATATTGGGAGATCATATAATTGGACCATACTTTTATCGGGAAAATCGTACGACATTCATTACTGATCAATAGAAAAATTAGTTCACCAGCCGTATCAAGACAATAAAAAATTTCTTGGAAATTTTTTGTACGTAGACCAACCTAACTGTGAGGGTTTGCGTCGTTACGATTTTCTAACCGAATCTGCATTCGAGCATTAATTCATATCCGGAAATTATTTTTCGTGCATTTGAACAACGTCCTAATTTGTTCTCGCGTCCCGCTCAAGCCGAATACCGATAAATTAAAAATAGAAGAGTATCAAAACAAATATAAGACTTCGATGGCCACGAAATTAGAAGAAAAATTACGAGAGCTTAATGAAAGTACAGAAATAGAAACAAAATGGGGAATTATAAGAACAATAATCACTGAATCGGCCCAAGAAAGTATAGGTAAACTAACAGAGCGGAGAAGAAACACATGGTTTGATGAGGAATGTAGGAAAGCGGTAGAAAATCGAAAAAAAAGCGCGAGCAGAAGCTTTACAAACAAGTACACGAAGCAAGATAGCTAAATACAGGGAAGAAAGAAACAAGACCAGTAAGTTACTAAGAAACAAGAAGAGAAAATTTATGCAAACCAAAGTACAAGAAATTGAGAACTACTATCATGAAAACCAAACAAGAAGCATGTATAAAATCACCAACGAACTAAGAAAAGGTTTCAAACCACGCAATAATCTATGTAAAAACAAAGAAGGCGCACTCCTATGTAATAACCAAGATATACTAGAAAGATGGGCCCAACACTTTAATGACTTACTAAATGGAGAAAACAACGATCAATATATAATAGAGGAAGGTAATGCAGACATGGAAGGGGAAGTATATCGAGAGGAAGAAGGAAGAACCAATAGAAAATCCAACTTTTGAAGAAGTAGAAAACGCTATTAAAAAAATGAAGACCAATAAATCCCCAGGCACAGATGGAATACCAGCAAACTGCTACATCACGCTACCAAAGACCTTATAAGAGCAATACACGTATTGATCACTGAAATATGGAAAACAGAAGTACTACCGGATGAATGGAAATGCGGAATCTTATGTCCCATTCATAAGAAAGGCGACAAACTCGACTGTAAAAACTATAGGGGTATCTGTTTATTAAACGTCACATACAAAGTATTCACACAAATTATAAATGCACGACTAAACCCCCTAGCAGAACAACTAATTGGCCAATACCAGGCAGGCTTTAGGAAAGGAAGATCAACTATAGACCAAATCTACACACTTAGATTAATTCTAGAAAAGTGCTGGGAGTTCAATATAGACATCACACAACTATATGTTGACTTCAAACAAGCATATGATAGCCTCCGTCACTCTGAAATTTGGAAAACTTTAGATCAGTTTAAAATTCCCAATAAATACAAACGTTTAATAAAAGCTACAGTGACAGGAATGAGGTGCAAATGCAAAATTGGAAATAAAGTATCCGAAGAATTCCAAGTCAAACGAGGGCTAAAACAAGGGGACGTGCTGTCACCCACACTGTTCAATCTAGTGTTGGAAAGAATAATAAGAGCATCAAATGTAAACCCAGATGGCACAATATTTACAAAACGAAACCAAATATTAGCGTTCGCAGACGATGTAGCCATCTTAGGAAGAAGACGAGAGGATATACAGGAAATATATAATGAAATAGAACCTACTGGCCGCCTCTGTGGTCTCAAAATTAATGAAAATAAAACTAAACTCATATCAACGCAACGTGGATTACAACAGCACGATGCAGCGAGGGGAATCATAGGAGACCACAATTTTGAAATGGTACAGGAGTTTAAGTATCTTGGAACTATAATTACTGAAAATAACGATATGAGTAAGGAAATTAAAGCTCGAATTACGGCTGGAAACCGCTGCTTCTATGGCCTGAAACATATTATAAAATCAAGGTATGTGACAAGAAACTGTAAATTGCAATTATATAGATCCTTAATCAGACCAGTGGTATGCTACGGATGTGAAAGTTGGACTTTGACGAAGAAAAATGAAGAACTTCTAAACAGATTCGAAAGAAAGGTATTACGATCAATTTTTGGACCAGTCTTCGATAGAGATTTAAACTCTTGGCGAACAAGAATGAACCACGAACTGAAAAATATGTACAGCGATCAAGATCTAGCTGGATGGATAAAAAAGCAGAGAATTAGATGGCTAGGTCACGTATGGAGAATGCCAGAAACAAGAACAACCAGAAGGGTTTTAGTTAATAACCCAGAAGGACGGCGTTCAAGAGGGCGGCCGCGTGCCAGATGGAAAGACAATGTAACTAGTGACATAAAGCAACTGCAAGTCCGAAACTGGCCAGCCCTTGCATTAGATCGAGATAGATGGAAGGCCGTTGTGGACAAGGCCAAGGTTCTACAAGGACCATAGAGCTGTGTGTGTGTGTGTGTGTGTGTGGCAGAATGTTTGATGTTAGCTAAAGAGCCGATCATCACTTTTTGTAGCAAAATGGCTTGCATAATTACCAACTAGTCCAGCTAATATTACCAGAAGACTATCAGCAAAGAGTTAGACTCTTCAGATGGCTACTTCGTTGGTTTTCAGCAATAATGGCATAAATATGTTAGATTGCTGACGTTTGTTTGTTAATTTTAATTTTTAAAAACTAGTAATTGGTGGTTACTTTTGGTATATGATTTTTGGAAATTAAAAGTACATAAGAGGAGCGATTTACTTTTCCAATTGTGGATATTAATTCTTGACATTCCTGACACTTCTGGTGTTGTGAGACAGATTTTCGAAGGGTATTTTTAGCTCTTTGACTTCATTCTACAAAATCATTTATATCGGAATCAGCATTTGTGAATTGGTTTCATAATTTACTAAAATCTGACTGGTTAAACTAGTATCTAACAGTATTTAAGAAGCAAGCTCACCTGTAGCCTTTTGTCATCTTGGGTGTCATATTTTGGTCCCCCTTGCACTTTTTTTGACGTATTTATCATGTATTTAGGCTTTTCCCTATTTGTCTCAGCCATCTCCAAATAGACCAGATATTTTCAGGTCACCTTCGATGAATATTGAAGTCATCAATTAGGCTAGTAACGAGTGAACTCTGAGCCAATCTTTTTCTGAAATGGCGTCGCCAGGGCCGTATGGGCTAACTGGAAAGAGTGGTCCTTTTGAAACTTCCTTATTTCCTTAGTTCCCTTACAACCCTAACACTGAGTACGATGTTGTTATTGTCGATTCCTCTCTTCTCTGTCCTTTTGGGCCTATAAGGTTTTTTAAGCCATTTGTTATCACCTCCCAGTCTTTCTTACTCGTTATCATTTTTACTGTTAGATTTTCGCTCGTTGGTGCTTCTCCTATGGCTGTTTAAATTTCAGTTTTTTCTCTTATCCAGCTCGAGCAATAAACCACCGTATGCTCAACGGTATATATTTCCCCACAGTAAATGCAGTTTTCTAGTTCGTGTAATTAATTTTTTTTAAGGTATGCAGCAAAACATCCGTGTCCTCTCAGCACATGTGTAGTGTTTTTCCACACTCGTAGATTTGATATGAGTTTTTTTGTCCGCTCTGCCTTGTCTTGAATTCTTTCCCACCTCTCCTGCCATTTCCTCATTGTATCTTCTTTGAGTTCCCTCATCGTCTGCCCCTCCGTTTTATTATGTATTCGACATCTTTCATCGACCATGAGATCGATGGGTGGAACCACAGCGATTACTTGCAGTGCCTGTGTGGATGTACTGCAATATGCACTACATATCCTTAACATCGTTCTTCTTTGTACCCTTTCCAACATTTCCTTGTATTTTTAAAAACATATTGCTTTACTCCAGATAGGTGCTTCGTATAACATTATAGAATATCTTATTGATGCCAGTATCCCTCTCCTACTATTTATCGCCCCTCGTAGATTAGGCAAGATTCTAGAAAGTTGTTTAACTCTTTCTTCTGTCTTCTTAGTTGGGGTTTCAATGTGGTTTGCCATTTTCATATTATGATCAAAACGGATCCCTAGCTATTTAAGAGCCTTAATCTTCTATACCGTTACTTCAATTGTCAGTTCTCAGCGTGTTTCATCCTGCCGGTCTTGTGGGGCGCTAACTGCAGCTTTTTTCGTCTCATTTGATGTTGGATGTTTAGTATTGCAGTATTTAATCTGTATTCCCCTGTTCTTCCGGATCTTTCACATGCCACTACGGTCAGGTCATTCGCATATTATACTAAGTGTACTTCTTGCGGCATTTCTAGTTTCAGTATGGTGTCGTAGTATGTGTTATATAGTAGAGGTCCAATTATGGACCCCTGTAGGACTCCACATGTTAATTCAGTTTCGTGGTTTTGTCAGATTTTTAATCTTTCTATTTGTAAAGTAGCTGCATATCAGCTTTATTAGGTGTGGGGATATCTCTCGTTCAGGTCGCTTACTATTCCTGTCCACGGCGCACTATTAAAAGCGTTTTGGATATCTAAAGTAAACACCGCACAGAAATCTCTAGTTCTAAGATTTCTGGTGTTGGCGTTTCTTGCTATATTTTTTACTACCTTCATAGATCAACGGTGGACCGACCTCTTCTGAATCCGAATTGCATCTTAGGCAATCCTGTATTCAATTCCAGCTCTTCGTTTAATCTTTGGCATATTAGTTATTCAAACAGCTTACCGGCAGTGTTTAACATGCATAGTGGACGATAGGTCTGCGGTTCGTTTTTGCTGTTATTTGGTTTTTCAAGTAAAACCAACCCAGATTTCTTCCAAGTTTCAGAGAATTCTCTTCTATTGAGCAGTCTGTTATACCGGGTGACAATGAGACTAGAGCCATGCTTATATCTCCTTTATTTATGAATCGATTTGGATAAAATTTTATATGAAGATACTAGACATAATTTCTGATTGATCGATAGATATAGTTAACATGGCCGATTTTTGGTTTCACCAAAAATGACACCGACTTTGATTTTTTAAATAGATCATCCTATATATTTTTCGTTTCTCGGAATCTACAAGTTAATTTACTTACAACAGTATCGCCAAATTTTAATTTTAGCAAACAAAAATATGTTTTTTATATTTTATTTTTTACCATAGACGGTCGCAACTTGAAAAAATCTGTTCTAATTTACTCTAGCAACTCATAATAATAACTATTTTATCAGTAAGGTCAATAAGAAACCTATAATAAAAGAATAAAATTTGCTAAACACCTTCTTTAAGAAAGTCACTTTTTTAAATGGCACCTACTAAGGCCCATACTGCTATTAAACATAAAATTTAATTACCAATTTAACGATATGCATCATGCACTACTTTATATTTATCTAAAATTGAAAAATCATTAAATAATGATTTTTTTAAATATTTTGGTGTAATACCTAAGCAAATTCAGCCACACTATCGTATCGTATGCAATTTGAGTCGTAGGTAGCGAAAAACATAAAATATATAGGGTAATCCATTTAAAAAATCAAAGTTAGTGTTTTATTTCCGGTGAAACGAGAAGTCGGCCATTTTGATTACATTTATATCTCAATCTGAAATTATGTCTAGTATTATTGTATCAAAGTTCAACCAAATTCATTCCTAAACAACTTTCTTTTTTTTTTAGTTTAATTTATTTGTCAGATCAACATTTTAAATTGTTATACATGACATTATTGATTGTATATGCAAATAGCTACATTAAATTGTTTTACATTTTAACAATGCCAATTACTATGCGGGTTTACAGTATTATCCCGAATTACATAACAGTATGAAGTAGGTTCACTTTAATTATTAATCTCATCTGGTATTACATCTTGCAAGGCCCCCGCAACCGCGCGTACAACGCGTGCACTGCACGCGGGCGCCACTCTAAAGGGGCGCCAAACCGGAGATTTGTATACAATTTGAATTTTTAATTTTTCAAACGATTCCAATGAACAAAGCACTAAGGCACTAAAGAAATCATTTTTTTTTTATCTCAATTCATAATATAATCAATCATCTTATTGAAGTTTATGTTCGTTGATATAACGACCTATTCCTATTGTGACAGAAAACATTATATTTTTAAAATCAAATAGCTATTCCTTTAGCTTTAATTATTAAATATAATAAAATCGATAGGTTAGTTAATTCTGTGTGCAATATGCAATACCCTGAATACAAATTATAGAGATGATAATGTTTTCGAGGAATAACTTGCTCAAGCTGGAAAACTAACAGCCGCTCTTGAGATAGAGCAAGGTTTTCCTCCGTTAAATACTGTTAAGACGAAAGTATAAACCAAAATTGTTCGATTATGAACAGAGGGATGAGACACCTCAAGATCCAAAAACCGCGTTTAAAATATTTTTTTTTTAAATTAATTGATCAAACACTAAGTTTTTTAAATCGTAGATTTGAAATGATATCTGATTATGACAACGTTTTTGGTTTTTTTAGTAATATTTTTAAATTAAATGACGAGGATCTTTTAAAAAGCTCTCGTGCTCTACAACAAAAGCTAACTAATCAGAAAAAGAAGGAGGCTGACGTAGAAGAAAATGATTTTTTCACGAGATAAAAGCCCTAAGGTTGTTTTCATTACCTGAAGCGTCAAATCCCCTCGACTCCTACAATATATATTTGAAAACAATCTAACTTCATCTCTACCAAATATTACCATTACATTAAGAATCCTGCTTACTTTACCTGTGTCTGTAGCTTCTGGTGAGAGATAATAAAAATAAAAATTTTAAAAAAAGTATTTGAGGTCTACCATGTTACAAGAAAGATTATCTGGTTTAGCAATCTTAGCTATAGAGCAAGAGATCCTCCATAAAATTGATTTTGGCAATATTGTAAAAGAATTTGCAGCAACCAACTCCAGAAAAAACCTATTTAATTTTTGGATGATTGAATGTTTTATTTGTTTATTGTTTGGTTTGTTTTTTCCTTTGTAACAAATTTAAAGAAGAATAACATTTTAGTTTTTAAAATCTGTGTTGTTTCATTACAAAATTAAAATAAAATATGTTTTCGCATTTCGCTCAAATGTTTAAACAACTACACGAATATTACAGCAAACCAGGAAATTTAAAAAAACATATGTAACAGCTTAAAGTTTTTATGCTTCAAAATATTATTTATATAAGTACTATATACAGGGTGTTATGGAAATAAGTGCAAATATTTTAACCAGTGATCGAGCTCACCAAATTGAACAACTTTTCTATTTATCGTTTTTCATTTAATCGCATATTTTTTCAATCATTTATCTTCCCCAAATTTGACGAGCCGCTTGGTAAGCAAATCTACGTTAAAGGTGAATGACACAAGGTATATTAAAACTGCAAAGTTCTTGCACCAAAAAACATGCGGTCAATAACTTACCTATTTCAATTGATAGGGTACGTTGCTGACCATATGTGAACTAAAGGTTTTATCAGTAACTATGCAGTTTCTGTTAGTTTGCATATCAAAGAAATGTTTTTTGTGTTCTGTTCGTTTAAATTAAAATAGTGTTCCATAGGCGGGTATGCTTTTTTAGAGTAAAACTGTTTTGAATTTTAACTCAGTGTTGAGGGCGTTTTCGAAAAAGTGATAAATGGAGAAGTTGTCCAGTTTAGCGAGTTCTATTACAGGTTAAAATATTTGCACTTATTTCCATAACACCTTGTATATTCAAAGGGCGCCAGAATATTTCCAGCACGCGGGAGACAATAACCCTTGCGGGGGCCCTGACATCTTGGGGTAACCTTCTCTTGAGTCGTATGTGAATATTGGGCTTACAAAGATTGTAGTATTTTGCTCCATCACAGTTGTTGATATTATCTAAGAAGGTTTTGGCCCTCGCGTGGATATAGTCTTGTATTAATGATATTCCTAGTTCATGATGTAGTTGTGTGTTCCTAATGTACCACGGAGCGTTAACTGCTATTCGGAGGACCTTGTTTTGAAACCTCTGCAATTTGGTGATGTTGGTTTTAGTAGTATTACACCAAACTGAGGAAGCGTATAATGCCAGAGGTCGAAGTAAGGTTTTGTACATAAGCATTGCACACTCTGGTCTGAGCGAAGATTTCCGATTTATTAGTGGATACAGTTGTTTCAATCGGTGATAGCATTGCTTTTTAGCTTATGATTTATATGGAAACTCCAACTTAACCTCTTGTCCAGGTGTACTCCAAGGTATTTAATGACGGAATCTTGGGGATTCCAAGGTATTACATTTCCATTAATTTTGAGGTTAGGTGGATCGATTATTCTTCTGAGTGTGAATATTTTGCATTGACATTTTATGGGGTTGATTTGAATGTTCCATTGTTTGCACCATTTACTGATTTTGTCTGTTGTATTTTGCAGTTGTTGAATGGCTTCTTCCAAGTCTTCGCTCTGAGTAAGAATAGCCGTATCGTCAGCAAACATTGCTAACGACACTGATGGTTCGGGGATATCGGATGTATATATGTTGAATAGTAGAGGTCCTAAAATACTCCCTTGTGGGACCCCCGCTTTTATATCCTTTGTTTCAGAGATGGCCAAGTTAACCTTGACAGCGAATGTTCTTTTTTCGAGGAACGAAAAGATTATGGCTTGAACGTAGCTAGGTATGTTTCTTTCTAGAAGTTTTGCTTTAAGACCTTCTATCCACACCTTATCAAAAGCCTGAGCAATGTCTAAGAAGGCTGCTGTGGTGTACCATTTGTTTTCAAAGCCAGTTTCAACTATTTCACTAATTCGCTGAAGTTGATGGCAAGTCGAATGGCCTTTTTTGAAGCCAAACTGGAAAGGTGGCAGGATATGGAGTGTTTCTACAATTTTAATAAGGCGGATATAAATTACTTTCTCTAGGAGTTTTGAAAGAGTAGTTAAAAGGCTTATTGGACGGTAGTTTATTATATTTTCTTTACTTTTGCCAGGCTTTGCGAACATAAGAACGTGCGCATGTTTCCATTCCTGGGGGAAGTAGCCTATGCGTAAGCATGCATTAAATAGGGAGGTTAAATATGCCAGACTTTTGCTAGTGAGGTGCTGGAAAACCAAATTTGTTATTAGATCGCATCCAGGTGATTTTCGTTTTGGTAGCGCTGTTATGAATTCTCTTAGTTCTTTTGGCGATGTGGGTTCGATGTTTTCAGTAATTACTGGTTGATGCGTCTCAATACGGTTTATTATTTGTAAAGTATGACCTGGGGAGCATGTGACTGTCGGTGTGAATACCCGTTCAAGATGGATGGCAAAAGCTTTCGATTTCTCACTGTCTGTGTAAAAGGTGTCAGTTCCAGATTTGAGTGTCGGCAGCTCTTCATGAGTTTTCTGGATCCTTCTGGTGGTTTTCCACATCCCCGGGTCTCCAGGGCCGATATCTTCTATGTATTTTTGGTAGGATTGAATTCGAAAGGCGTCCAATTCTTTCTTTAATTGGTGCGTGAGGAAGTTTAATAGCCTCTTCGTTTCTGGGCTTCTTGTTCTTTGCCACTGTCTTCTGGTTTGGCTCCGTTTTTTAATTACTTCAGTTATGTAGTTGGGGGGAAGGTTAAAGTTAGGGCTTCGATATCGTGGTGTTATTATGGTTGCTGTTTTGGCAGCATTAACTATTGATGAGGTTATGCTGGAGACAGCGATGTCTATATCTTCCATTCTTTTGAGCGCTGTTGATTTTGTGAGATTGTGGTCCAGAGTTGTTTGAAAGATATCCCAGTTGATTGGTCCGTTGGTTAGTCTGGGTGAGGGAATTTTTGGTTTGGCTGAACTGGGAAAGGATATGAGTACAGGTAAATGATCAGAGTTTAATTCGGTGATCACGCTTTGGTTAATAAGTTTGGAGAAATTTTTCTGAAGAACAATGTCCAATATGTCTGGCTGATGGTCGGCTCTGTAGGGGTAATATGTGTATTCGTCAGGAGTTATGATTTGAAAGCCATGAATTATTGAATAGTGTTCGAGTTTGACCCCTTCAGGGTTTGTCGCTCGGCAACCCCATGTTGTGAGCTTGCTGTTTAAATCTCCAATTAGCAATATCGGTTCAGATGTGTTGAAAATTGTTTTGAGTTCGTTTTCATTTAACTTTTTGTTGGGCTGCCTGTATGCGCTTACGATTTTAACGTAGCTCGCATCATTTAGTTTTAGTTTCACTCCTGTAACTTCTAGGTTAAAGTCGGGAAAGTCTGGGATTGGATTATGATCTAACTTTTGTTTGATGATAATTGCAACTCCTCCTGAGGCTACTTGGGCATTTCTGTCTTTCCGGTAAACACGGTATCCCGGAATTTTAAAGATCTCTCCTTTAGTTAGGTAGGTCTCTGAGATGCAAGCGATGTCGACTCTATGTCTAGCCAAGAAGGTTATAAATATTGATCGTTGTTGGGCAATGCCATTTGCATTCCAGTTGAGGATTGTTGTATTTTCAATTGTTCTGTGTTGGTTATTGTACATTAAGGAGGAGGGGTATGACGGTGTTTACTAGGAATGTTTTGATTTGAGGTAAATAGGGCGTTAATAGATTCAACAGGATTGTAACGATGTTATTTGGTATGGTGGGTTCTGTTGTTTGGTTTGGCGTATTTACTGAGGTGGAAGGAGGGGTGTTAGGGAGATTTTTGACTCGGTTGGCGAAGGTTTGACTTTCGTTAACATATGCATTGCGTGACATTCTGTTAGTATTTCTGATATTATTCAAGCGTTTTTGGTGGAGTTCCTTATGGAAGCTGCATCCTCGATAGCTTGCTGCAGGTTCCTCTCCGCAATTTGCACATTTAGGTTTTTCATTTGTCTTTTTATTGCATTCAGTATGATTATGGTTTCCTGCGCACTTGACGCATCTATAAGCGAGGGTACAGTAGTTTTTCGTATGCCAGTATTGCTGGCATCTGTGACACTGCGGTATGATTGTTGTCTTTTTTCTAACCTCAACTGTAACGATGGAGTAATAAAGCTGTTTTAATTGGAATATTCGTTTACCTTCGTCGTTGTTGGTTAACTCTACTGCGCATACTGGCAGTGGCTTTTTATCTTTCGTTAGTAATCGTGTTATGTTTTTAATTGGCAAGGTTTTCAAAGCTTTTTTTATTTCCTTTTTAGTTAAGGAAAGTGGCACGTTTTTAATCACCACTGAAAGGGGTTTACTGTTCGGATTTTGAAAAGTGTGATACGGGATTTTATTTTTAGAGTAGAATTCGGTGAGAATTCGGTAATCATCTTCTTGAGTGAGGTTCACGCGTATTGTACTTGAATTGCAAGTGGTTGTGAAATCGCCTTTTACCAAAGATTTGATATCTGCCACTAAAGCTGTGTGATTTACTGTATTTTGTAGGTAAATTGGTGGTATTTTGGTTTTAATTGTGTTTATTGTTTGTTGTGATGATTCATTTTGTGTTTGCTGTTTGCTTGCTTCGTCTTCGGAATTTTGGGATAAGCTGTGGTATTTGTTTTGTTGTAGTAATTCTTCGGTAGACCACAGATACCGTTTCTGCACCTCAATTATGGGTGGTGTTAATTCATCTATTTTTCGTTTAGCTGTTTGATTTTGCAAGTTGGTTTCATTGTTAAGGGTTTCTTGAAAATCCGTGGTGTTCTTGCGTACAAATTCATATTAAAAATAGAAATGTGTACTCACAGATTGTAAGGCTAGAGGTCAAACGTTTGCACTGTGATAACGGAGCACACGCGTGGCATCCGCACCGCTTCACTGCTTACATTCGAATCTCCTAAATAACTGCGATAAAGGCATCGCCCTGGTCTCATTGTCACCCGGTATACCTCAAGAAAATACTCCGGCTATCTGTATACTATGATCTTTGTCAGTTCTCCCGGAATGTTGTCGGGCCCAAGTGCTTTTCTTCCTTTCATTTTGCTTGCAGTTCTTATTAGTTCTTCGGCGGTGAAATTTGGTGGTTCGTCTTCGGGCAGGTCCCTTACTTCCACTTACCATTCGGCTTTGGGTTTTTGGAAATAGTTTACTTGCTTCTTCTTTCATTTGTTCATCGGTGAGTTGTATTTTGGGCAGTGTTTTCAGCTTTTTGCTGATAATCTTGTAGCCTTGTCCCCATATGTTTTGATCCATTTCGTCGCAGATTTTCTTGCAGGCATTTTCCTTGGCATCCAAGATAGTTTACTTTTTGCCATTATTTATATTTAATTTCGCATTTTTAATTTTTCTGGAAATAGTATCTGAATTTTTGATCTGTTTAAATGAGTTTTTCATATTCATATTTATTTATACAATAAAAGATTAGCTGAGCACAGTTTTTACATACTTGGTTTATGTGGATGTTACTAAAAATGTGTTCGAAACAACACAACAAATATCTGTAAGGATCATCCGGGTTATGCCGTGGTCGTCGACGAACATTGTTTCAAATTCTTCAGAAGAAAAGGTTAAAGTCTTGATAAATTTTTACGATTTTTCTGCACTTTTTTTAGTTCCGCAACGCTGGTTTTGCGCCTTCAATAATTTTCACTTTCTGTGGCGCTTGTTATCGTTATCGACACGCTTTACTTGGCCTAGCTTGACCGCGAGGCGGCCGGAACGCTCTCGATGTTCGCATTCTTTTGTCTGGACGCGCCCTTTTCTTTGGCGGAGCGTTGCGGAGGTGTTTGGTGCTTGCGCTGGTGATTCTTCTTGTCCTGCCGCTGTGCGGTTTTTGGTATTTATGGAAGTTTGGGGCCTCGCAGCAAAGCGGAGTATTTTATATTTTGGACATTATGTTGGAGCGATTATTCCACACCTTGCGGCATCTAACCTTCGATGTCCAATTGCCCAGTTCATCCGGGGTAAGTTCCACTTTATACTGTTTGTCGTTTAGCAAAGGTTTGCATGCAATTATTTTGGGTTTCTGGGTGCGACCTTGCCTTGCTAACCTTCGATTGCCAAATTCCTTAGCCTGCCTGTATCCTCGACAAGCATTTTGGGAGGTGCTCCACGGAAGCCGCTATCAGGCTTTATTCTAAACTATTTATGTGCAGCCGCAATTTCGGCTTGCGTAATTTAAGTGTTGATTTTCCCGAAGCATTGGGGGAAGGCGCTTAAGGACCGCTCAGCCGCTTTTTAATTTGTTGTGCAGTTACCGGTAAATTATTGTCGAAATATGTAAGAGTTTGTAATTGTATTGTATGATCATTTGTATTAATCGTTGACATTCCTGCGATTGCCCAGTATTGGACATTCCGGCATTTAGCAGCGCACTCTCAATTTTGGAAGTTTACTACGAGTGCTTGAGTAAGCTTGTACCTTAAATAATTTGTCGATTGTACTGTTATATTTAAATGTCAATTATACTGTGATAATTAATTGTGGTTTTTATTATTTGTCAGTGCTACCAATGATTGTTTGGAGCTTTCTTTAAGAATATTTGGACTGCTGGAGTTTACGAATTCTCGTTGTATGCCTGACATTCGTCGTTATTGTCAAAATTCGTTGGCGCCCTACCGGTCTTATGTAATTAATTTATTTGGAGAACTCAAAGTACCGCACCACCGTCTCCGGCGAAGCAAGTCGCGGTAGGAAATTGTGCTCAAGCAGTTTATGGGTTTTTGTTTCTTGAGAGATTAGATAACGAATTAATTTTTTACCTTTTCAATGTTAACAAAATGTACTTCAAAATGATTACATCGTTCTTGGATTTTGAATTGATGATTACATGATTTCCACTACTATAATGTCAACCATAAAAGTATTAATTAGGACGGAAAACTTATTAGCTGAAACTAAATTAAATGTCTTAAAGTCAAGTTTTAACGACTACTGGAAGTTGATATTAAAGGAATTTATAACGCTTCCTGTTTTTGGCAAGAACCGGGAACGAACTAAATGCCTAGAAGGTAAACCACTAGAAGCAAAACTTAGAACACCCTTACAAAATTGCAGAATGTTAATGATTGAAAATATATTAGATAGTTCTAAAGGGTACTTAAAATGCTTCAATAATACACTTTATGTGCAGAAAATTAACTACAAACATAACAATTCTGATCTAATTTTTCTAATGACATACAGAAATAATTTATATATCAAAACTGTTAATGTTTAAATCTCCAAAGTATGCTTGAATAAGCAGAACTTAAAATCAATCCAAATGAAATTGAGATACTGCAAATTGCAATTTTTAATCACATCCAGAAGGTGGCTGGATCTGAACGTCCATTTTCCTCTTAATGTAGTTAGAGCTTTCACATCATCACGTGCCTGAAACCGTATTCTAAATTATAATGTCATAGAATGGTTAACATTCTTCTTCATTATGCATTCAATGTTTTAATTAGATCAGCCGCGGTCGAGGCGAGTGCGCTGATTACGTCGGTAACATCGAAGAAGGCATCGCCACTGATACGAGTAACACTGTGTAGCCAACCGTAGCTGTACTACGGTTGTTTTGCATGCCTTGTATACTGGAATGCTAATTCGAATGCCGCAATGCCGTTTAATAGAAATATTTATTCCCGCTCCTTGGAATAAAGAGACGTCACGGAATGTAAGAATTTATATTTTGCGCTACAGCTGGTAACTTTATTTGTATGCATTCTAGCAAGCCACATTTAGTATCAACAATTTTCCTAGTGACTGTGTTAAAATACAAAACTTTGCCGTCTGCTGTGTGTAGAGAATTTGTGGTTTGGATTGTGAAAAGCACAACAAAGCAATTCTTTGTTTGGATTTTAATAATCTCAGTGCTGCACTACTGCATTATTAATTATCCGCTGTGACAAAGTGTACACAATATTAATCAAGGACGTGTAAAGTCCAGGGAAATGGCTAGCCGAAATATAGTATTCTGAAGGGTATTCGATTGCTTGTCATGTCATTCACCTGAATGAACTACTCGCATCACAACAGTGCAATCGTGCTATATTGGGCGCGGTCGGTTAGACCACTTTATGCTTGTATGACATGAACTTACAGACCTTTACCGTGATTGTTATCATATGATGGTAATGAAGCCAAAGAAATATTACTGGGACTAATTTATTATTACGATTTATGTATTTTGGTAGAAATTGTTGCAGAGTTTTGCTTAAGAGACAACCCATACACGCAATGGTATACAAAAGTTCTTTACAAAAGTAATAACAGTCGCCAAATATTTTTTCTGAGTTAATAAAAATAACAAAAGTGAATAGCAGACGAATTACTGAACTTTACAGTCGAGAAAGGCATCTGTAATCTTAGCAATCGCAACAGATTTCCATGCTACATAATCAGATGAGAAATAGAATTCGCAATGTTAGGCAGAGGGTGATGCTAAAATCTGTAAACAGACTGAAGAGCTGGAGATCGAACACGATAGTTACGATTTATATATGCTAGACTCAGATAATGAATTCACTAAGTTGTCGGGAATTGCGTAAAACCTACATTTACCCAACTTCCACGTTAATTTGCTCAGTTGCAGCTTTCGCCAAAATCATTTCGGCAATTGAGCAAATTCGGCATCAGAGTCAAGCATTATACAAATACAAACGAAATTATGATCATGAAACGCTTACAGATACACGGAGTTCTCGTAGATAACCATAAGCTCACCAAAAACATCAATAATAAAGAAGCTCTTGAACATAATATGGCGAAGAGATGGCCAAAGAGCTTACGTCTAATTAATGAGCCATGTACTTTTCCCGAGAATCATACATGATTGCAGATACAGAGTTTTAGGCACACCAAAATTAAAAGTGCGAAATTATGAAAGAATCAATAATTGATGTGTACGCATCGATGTACGCGATTGATAAAAAACGAAAGCAAGTTGAATTTAATTTAACAGTTGTCAATTTTGACCAATCACTATCTCGCTGCCAATACTTAATCGTCGAATTGTTTTCCAATGTTAGTTTAACCATGTGTGATAGTTAGTGAGACACACTGTATAAGTAAAAATGCTAAGGATGGATACGGAATACCCAATCTTGATTTTGGAATGTTCTCAGGACACGAGATACTCAATCACCATTCACGTTTTTGATATAAGGATATCTAGACCCAACATTAACGTATGTCGTTATTTATAGTAATCGAAACAGTTTTTGACAATGTAAGACATGTGGTTCTATTTCCAACAGCGAAATCCGCATTATTGCTACTTTATAGTCACATTAGAGGGCAAAGATTAAAACCGACGAGCGACTCTTTGAACGTATTTAATTTAACAGGGGGTTTAACAGGGCTGCGTTATATTGTTCCTCGTTTTCTCTAATAATAATAATCAAACCCCTCTGAGCTAGACTAAATTGTCTTTTCAGAAGGAGGAAATTCCCATAATGAAAACTATCGGGGAATACAATACATTGAAAATAATAATAATAATAGTCTTTTGTTCGAAAAATTTCAATTCTCAAGGCGAGATTCAGCATTGCTTCTTGTAAATCTAATCTTGACGTAAATATAAATAATTAATTAATAGGGGAAAAATGAATAATAAACATAATTAAGAAATAAATAATACGGAAGTAGGTATGGAGGTAGAACGTGAGTCAGGATTAGCACATTACGTCTGTAAGGACGATAAATACGTTTTGTAGGTGCTTTGAGGAAAGCAGATCTTTTATACCTAAATTCTAATAGCTAATAGCTAATAGCTGATCACATTAAGGATGACCAAATATTGGACGCCATTCAGATAGCACTCATACTACTATCGCGACTACTCATACTATCTTTATTAGTCATATATCACCTGCTGTGCTTTAGCCTCCAGTTCTATACCTCTCTACATCTTCCGTTATCTAGTAAATTGAAATAAAAAATCATAGATATGGTTCTCAACAGAGAACAAAATGTCGAAGGACTCTCATTAAGAGGATCCATTGATTTAAATACCTGGAGAGCTATCTATTCGAGCAAAATAACAGCTCACACTAGGTACGTATAGAACAATAACGGAGTGCCTTCATCTAAATGAATCAACAGCGCGATAAAAGATCTTATCCTGGAGCTCAAAATAGGGATGACAAAATGTTATGTTTTTCCTGTGCTACTCTATGGATAAGAAACAAAACACTATGTCAAAAGCCTATAGATTCATTGTATAGTCAAGAGGGTAACACCAATGTTAAACTACTAAGAAACTAAATAACACCACTGAAAAAATTACCATAAGAAAGAAGAAATTTGCATATTTAGACATATCATGCTCAACGACAAATACTAACCCCTTCAGGTCCTTCTATTAGGTAAAATTACCGGTAAAGGTAATGGCAGAGAAAGAATATGTTGTTTTAAGAACCTGTGTGAATGGCTCGGAGTTAGTAACAGATATTTCGATAGGAAACGACACACGAAGAGGAAGAAGAATTACGCCAATGGACAACCTTATAGAAATCTTATCGATTTTCAGCATACCATAAAAGACGAATCCTAAATTTCTATAAGAGATAGCAGCAATGTCCCGCACATGAGTTTTAAAAGATAATGAACTGTCATACGTCACTCCCAGATCCTTCACTTCTTGTACTCGTTTAATTACGATATTATTAATTTTATACGAAAAATTCATTGGATTTCTACTCCGGCTAAATGTTAAGATGAAGCATTTAGAGATGTTCAATGGAAGGTTATTTATACAGCTCCAGTGAAATAGTTCGTTTATATCAATTTGTAGGTATATACTACAGTCATTTGAAGATTTTATTTTGCAAAGCATTTTTTGATCATCGCCAAATAAAAGAGATTGTGAATGTGTAAAAACATCCGGTAAATCATTTATAAAAACTAAAAATAACAATGGTCCCAAATTGAAACCCTAGGGCGCACCAGAGTTTGCAGTAAATTTTCGAGATGTATTACCATTAAATTTTACTATAAATGAGCGAGACCTCAAGTACGACTCAAAGAACCTAAGTGCGCTGCAGGACAGTCCAAACCTGGCCAGTTTTTCCAACAAAATTGTATGGTTTACCTTATCAAAAGCTTTTTCAAATCAGTATACAAGACAGCTATTTGTTGTTTAACTTCCAAGGCTTTATGTATGTCGTATGTGATTAGTAAATACTGAGAGATTAGTTACAGTTGATTTGTGTGGTAAAAAGCCATGTTGTGCGTCAGAAATTGCACGTCTTACATGATTGAATAATTTATTATGCATTATTTGTTCTAATAATTTAGCGGGAGCAGAAAGCAAAGCAATAGGACGATAATTATTCACGTCTGACTTGCAGCCCGATTTATGCAAAGGTACAACAATGTACTCCTTCCATACATCTGGAAATGACGTAGCACTGATAGCCAAGTTGAAAATATGTGGTAAAGGTAATTTCAGCCAATCAGAACAAGCCTTCAAAATATATGGAGGGATCATGTCTGGACCAGCAGCGGCCTTCTTGGGTTTAAGTTTCTTTATTGCTTTTCTAAAATCATCGTTCGTACATGAAATAAATCTAAGTCACTACCAACGACCCGGTATCATATGTGTATGTAGGACTTACGTAAAGAGATTCAAAAGATGGCCAA
>CALNHX010013059.1:0-20432 GCA_940337035.1 Agriotes lineatus
GTACCCTCTAGAGGGTATTGGTTGAAGTATGCGTTTGTTTTCATGTTATTTGTCGTTTGTTAGCTATTTTCTGAGGTTGGGTTAAGGCATTTATCTTAAAGACCCTTAAATGTATCTTATATAGGAGCGCCAACATTAAACACGTGGTTGAACAATGCTAATAAAATGCAGGTTATGTTTATGTTTACAATCCGCGTCATGCGCTGCAGTTTAGTCTGATTACGATACTTCTGCGCATTTTTACAGGCATATTTACCAGGAAATTTAGAACAAGTTCTAAATAATTTATATGAAAATTCAGCGCAAAATTTAGCAGCCAATTTTCTGTATGCAACGGTGCTTAATATTTTTATGAAAATCGTACGACACTCATTAATGACCAATAGAAAAATTAGTTCAAGAGCCGTATCCAAGACAACAACAAAATTTCTTGGAAATTGTTTGTAGGTAGACATTACTTCTTTTTAGGGTTTGTGTTGTTACGATTTTCTTACCGAATCTGCATTCGAGCATTAATTGATATCCGGAAATTATTTTTCGTGCATCCAACAACGTCCTAATTTGCCCTCGCGTCCCGTTCGGGCAAATTAATACGACGTTGTTGGAACGCACTCAAAAAAATTTCCGGAAAGAATTAATGCTCTTATGAGATTATATGTGAAAAGTTACAAGTAAATTTTTCATAAAATTTAGGGTGGTGTCATACAGGCTTAAAAGTTAAAACCAAATTAATTTGATTTGTTAAGTAAAATTTAAGAATCGGCATAGCGACCAGATTATAAATCAATGTAAATTATGTCGGTGTGACTATTCAAATTTTTAATTTGCCTGACAAATTATTATGATATTAGTGTATAAGTACGCCTTTCAAGCACGTGCGACGAGTTTAAGAGCACGACGCGCTAGCGGAGTGCTTTTAACGTCGCTAGTGCTTTAATGGCTCTTATACTCGGGTATCATACGCTATTTTTTCTACGATCGTAACGGAAATATAAAAACTAAGTTCGGCGACATTTTATCTGTCACATTGTGTTAGATATTCTAGGTTATGTTGACATTCAAACCTACGGCAACGCGTATTTTAATTTAGTATTGTAACGTAACCACATGTAATGGACGCTTCGTTAGAACAATCGGTTCAACATCCGTTATACAATGGCGCCCAACTCGCGGCCCAACTCGAGGCCCAACTTGTGGCTTAAAAACGTGTAATAATACAGTGCTACACAGTGCTAAATTCAATGTGCTTCGCTTGTTAGCAGCCCGTACAGAACGCAACCTTTGAGGTAGGTGCATTCTTTGTATTTAAAAGTAAATAGACGGCGTGTGATAACTGCGTATACGAATGTTCGTGTAATTCATTACTTGTGTACCAAGTTTTGCTAGAATTACGGTTAAAACCGCTTCGCTCTGTTCCTTTCTATGTCTCATAACCTCAGACCACGTCCTGATAGATTTCCCGCCTTTACTAATTTACCGGGAAATTTTCAAAGCACAGCGAACGTCACAATGGCAGATCCTGTTATAATGACGCAAAAACAATTAAATGCATTATTGCTAGGCATGCGAAACATAGTCATCAACGAAGGGACCCCCGCTCCCGCCGCAACATCATTTTTAGCTGCTTCAAATTTCTCAAAATGCCAGTCCCGTTTTGCAGGCAAGCAACACAAAGATTGCGATGCATTTATTGATGCCATATGCGTATACAAAGAATGTCTGCATATTTCGGACGCGAATGCAATTAAAGGACTCCCTTTGCTTTTAGTTGGTTTAGCTGCTACTTGGTTTCAATTGAGACCCAAATATACTTTCTGTAAGAATTTTAGTCATATTCAAGCAGAATGCCGCAAATATTCTTCGACTAGGTCGCAAAACTTATCAACTAACGCAGGGTCGCCTCAAAATTCACGATCCAATGTGGAGTTGCCCCAAACGAGTTTTCGCAGTAGTTCGCAATTAACCTGTTTCGGTTGCGGAGCACCAGGATATATACGGTCGCGATGCCCAAATTGCAATACGCCTCCGGATGCGGCTGTTGTAAATAATGCCGCCTCTGTAGAATTATTATCCTCAGATGTGTGCTTACCAACGAGTTCTCGCCCATTATTGTTAATTTCCGTGTTTGCTAAAACTGGATTAGCATATGTTTATACAGGTGCAAAATGTAGCATAGCAGGTTACAATCTGTATTCCTATTTACGATCTATTGATTGCCCATTTACTCCAACAAATATGCAAATGATTTTAGCAGATGGTCAGACCAGAACTGTTGATGTTGAGATTTTTTATTGTAGTGTCTGTCTTCAAGATAGAACTATTTCTACTTCATTTGTAGCTATTTCCGAATATACAAATAGTAACAATAGTAAAACATTACTAGGTGTCGATTTTATTGCCCAAGCAGAGATTATTTTAAATTTCTAAAAAATGCAATGGTCATTTCTCAAGTGATCCCCAAGTTACTTACGACTTTCATCAAGAGCCAGTGTCTTCTGATACTACCCAAACAGTAATAGTTAATTCTATTGAGATTGACCTCTCATTAAGAAACAAAGGCAACTCAAGCCAGCGATTCAGAACGCGCCCAACTGCAATCATTAATTCAAGAGAATCTTTAAGAAGAGCACGGATGTCACTCCTTTTGCAGAGCACAGAATTTTATTGACGGTTGATACTCCTATCTCGGTACCTCGATATCGGTTAGCTCCTGCCAAGAAGGAAATACTTCGAAAAGAACTGGATAAACTTCTAGAAGATGAAGTCATTGAATAATGTGAGTCACCCTTCGCTTCTCCGGCAGTGTTAGTCCCTACGAATGATAATCTACTGCATTTTAGGTATAATTCTGTCTGTATGACCACTCTCGACTTAAGATGCGTTAAGCCAGAAGACAGGGATAAGACCGCTTTTATCACTCCATTTGGTACATTTAGATGTATAACTATGCCTTTCGGTTTGAAAACGGCTGCTGCGTCGTTTCAACGTCTTATCGATCGTTTCAGATCAGGTCTACAGAATATTTCGATGTTCGCTTACTAAGATGATCTTATAGTACTTTATCCTTCGTTCGAAGCGCACTTAAGAGACTTAAGAAAAGTTTTCGATAGACTAAAATTATTCAAGCTAACGCTGAACCGCGTTAAATGCAGTTTCAGTAGTACCCAGGTCGAATATCTCGGTCACATACTTACTCCAGAGGGTATATCGCCAAATCCAGAAAAAAATACATGCAATAGCCTTGATGCCTGAGCCACAGAATGTTAAACAATTGTTAACCTTTCTCCAAACCTGCTCGTGGTCAGAAGATTTATAGAAAACTTTGCTGATGTAGCAAAGCCTCCTCTGACCAAGAAGAATGTAACTTGGCGATGGGGCACTGAGCAAACACAGTCCTTTGAAAAGCTAAAAGAATTATTGACGACTAGCCCAATCCTGCGTCAAGCTAACCCAACACAACCGTACATTTTACGTACAGATGCAAGCTCATATGCGATAGGTGCGGCTCTACTCCAGGGGGAGTGTCCTGAAGAAAGACCAATCGAATACGCCAGCATACTGTTGACTTCTGCTGAAATGAACTACCACACAACTGAACGAGAAGCTCTTAGTATCATTTGGGCAGTGAACAAGTTTCGAGGATACATTGAAGGTTCCTCTGTTGTGGTCAAGAGTGACCACCAACCGCTTAAATGGCTGATGACGCTTAAATCTCCAAGTGGAAGATTAGCCAGATGGGCTTTGGCTCTACAGCCATACGATTTAAAGATAGAATATACCCCAGGTCGTTGCAATGCCCTAGCAGATACACTGTCTAGGCCACCCTGTCATGGTGAAGATGATACGAACTGTAAAGTTTGCCTGGTAACCGTCAATCTACTTCTAAGTTTAAAAACAGTTTTGTATATATAGCAATGTCAATTATCAACTCCCATTTGGAATTATTTAATAAGTCGCCTAATGTTAATTTATTTAAAAGCAGGTTAAAGGGTGGTCTACTGTGTAAACAGCTTGCGCATCAATAATTTTTGTTTCTCTTATAAAAATAATTTTTAAATTATATACTATAATTTTCATATTATTATATTTGCCACTTGGGTGAGGTTGAAAAACGGACTATCCGATACCTCACCTTTTAAATAAGAATAAAATTGTAAACTTTATTGTACTACATACGTAGAAGCTATTCTTATTTAATAAATGATATTTAATTTAATTTAATTTGATAGCGCGAAAGCTATTAGGCAAAGTCAAATTGAAGACTCCGATTTAAATAAAATAATAGACTCTCTTGAGGGTCCCGAACTGAATGAACTCGACTCGCGCAGATGGTGCGATCGTGGTTACATAATGCTTAATGGAAGATTATACAGATATTCTCCTGATTATGATGGAGAGGAAGCTCAGCAAGTCGTTCCCAAGTCAGAAGTTTCCAAGGTGTTGCAAGAAAAGCACAATTCACCCCTTGCTGCACATTATGGCGTGGAGCGCACTCTTCAAAGAATCATTCCTCGTTACTATTGGCCCGGAATGCGGAGACAAGTTACAGACTATGTTGCTAAATGCATAGAATGTCAAAGATATAAAGTTTCAAACCTTAAACCTTCAGGTCTTGTGCAGACCCCAGTACAAGCACAACGTTTTGAAGTAATTTCCATAGACCTATTTGGTCCCTGGCCTGAAACGCCAACTGGCGAAAAATGGATATTTGTTGTTGAAGATACTTCAAGTCGATGGACAGAACTTTTCCCACTCAGAAGCGCCACAGCTGAAGCTTGTGCTCGGTGCTTAATCGAAGAAATAATTCTCCGCTATGGAGCCCCTCGCCGAGTAATAAGTGACAATGGTACTCAGTTTGTAGGTGAAGTGATGCAGAAAGTCGCCCTTGACCTGAACTTCAAGCAGCAACTTATCCCTTCCTATTATCCCGCTGCCAATCCTGTGGAGCGGAAAAATCGTGATCTTAAAACGCAACTAGCGATCTTAACCAAAAGTGATCATTCGAGTTGGAGAGACAAACTTACCTGTGTCCGATTCGCGATAAACACTTCCCGTTGTCAATCAACCGGTTTCACCCCCCCGTATCTTACCTTTGCGCCTGAACTCCGGACACCAGAGGATGTGCAACGTGACTTACGCCAGATCGTCGACAATGAAAACTTTGTGCCGCCAATTACTCCATATTTGCGTACATTGGCTTCATCTGTTAGCCAAGCTCGAGAAACTCACGAACTTTCCCAAGATTCGAGTAAGTAATACGCTGATCGACTGTGACGTGACGCGCCACCGCTTAGTGTTAACGACCGTGTACTTGTGGACACTCACGTGCTGAGTAGTGCTAAAGCTCGAATAACTTCAAAGTTCGCGCCGCGACGCGATCGACCGATAGTGCGCCCGACTTCTTATCAAGTTGCTGCCCTGGAAAACCCAACGGTTCCATTAGGGACGTACCATGCCTCTGCCCTAACCAGGTACATCAATCCAGCCGATGATGAGATCCAGAGGCCATTGCACCCTTTACGGAGCAGAGGAAGGCCGCCATCCAGCACCACTCCAACGGATCGAAGGATGACCGCAGCCGAACCGCCATTCAGCACCACGCCGAAGGATGGAAGGATGACCGGAGCCAGACCACCCGACCCCATTCCTGTCCGATCTTCTACGAGGGTCCGGAAGAAGAAGGTGTTCTATGACCCGTCCAACGAAGCAACCTCACCCATATTGTCCCACAACCGAGGACGTTTATGTGGTCCAAAGCGGGAATAGTGTAACGTAACAACATGTTCTGCACGCTTCGTTAGAATTGTGATTAAACATGAAATTAAAATTGATTTAGTTATTCTTTTAACAATTTGTTCAACATCCGTTATAGTATTAAAAAACGCCTCCAATGGCAACGTGCGAATAAGACTTATTTCGGGCGCTAATATTAAAAGTGCTACAAACGTCGCTTTTGACACTAGAAACGGTGCAAAAAGTTGTCATTTTGACACGATCGTAGAAAAAAAAAATATTTGCCCCTATTTGTGACTGATTTATTTTGAGTGTATTCAGATAACTTGTACTGTATTAACTTAATTTATGAAAGTAACATTGAGATAAGTGTCGGATTAACACAGTTAATTCTAATACATGCTCAAAAAAAGGATCATTAGTTACAGATTCATTGATAAAGTGCAAAAAACACTGAGACTAAGTATATTATTAATTATCAAGCTATTATATTATAAAGGGTGTCAAATTTAGAGTGACCCCATTTTAACAGGTAATAAAAATAGCATGGAACCGTGGCTGGAAAGTAATATATTCGTAATGATATCGACTAAAAAGCGTTTATGGAATAGGTACCGTAAAACAAAAGCCATGGAAGACTACCATAACCATCGACAATACTCGAACCACCTTATATCAGTGATCGATCTAGCAAAAAAGAACTACGAAGATAAAATCGCCAATTCCAAGAACTCAAAGCAATTTTATCAATATGTACGGGCATCCCTTTCATCTACTGTTCAAGTTCCTTTAGTTAAATCAAGTGACGGAGCAATTGCAAAAAATCGACACGAATGCGCAAATATACTTGCTGATACCTTTTTATCTGCCTATTCTGATGTACCTAATCTTGTTATTCCGCCTATTCAATTTCCGAGGACTACCAGAAGCTTAACCGATGTTAACTTTACTCCTGAACTAATTGAAGAAAAATTATCTACACTGAAGTCTTCTACTGCGCCAGGCCTTGATCATCTATCTGCTGTGTTGCTGAAAACTTGTTCGCGTGTTATTTCTGAACCTCTAGCAAAAATCATGCAAAAATCCTTTGCCGAACATGAACTTCCAAATTCGTGGAGGAGTGCAGTTGTCACACCCATATTTAAAAAGGGAGACAAGCTAGACTCAAATAATTACCGCCCCATTAGTTTAACGCCAATTACAGCAAAAATCATGGAGTCCTTAATTGTGGACAGAGTAGTACCTTTCTTGTTGGATGAGAATATTTTACCTGCTCAACAACATGGATTTACTCCTGGTAGATCTGTAATTACCAATCTCCTGGAATGAATTAATAATTGGACAATGGCTCTAGACAACGCATCCCCCACTGATGTGATATATTTGGATTTTTCTCGTGCCTTTGATCGGGTACCTCACTCTGCCCTCTTAGCCAAGCTTGAACAGACTGGCATACGCGGGAATATATTGTCATGGATACAGGCTTTTCTTCAGGATCGATCATTCTGTGTTCGTGTTGGAGAATGTTTATCTGACATCAAACCAGTGTTAAGTGGTGTTCCACAAGGGTCGGTGCTCGGTCCCATCCTATTCGCAGTGTACATCGCAGACCTTCCTCATATTTTGCGTAGCAGCTCTTCCTATTATGCAGATGACACCAAGCTGTACGCCTCAGTGAAGCAACGAACTGTTTTGCAAGATGATCTTGACTCGCTATCGGTATGGTGTAATGAGTGGTGTTTGCCGTTAAATATTACTAAGTGTGTAGTGTTGCATTTAGGAAAAACTAACCCACTGCATAATTATTATATTTCGGGTAACCTGTTACTTTCTGTTACCAGTCACAAAGATCTAGGCGTAACAATTACCACCGACCCAGAGCCGGAGTAAGGATATGTGAGGCCTAGGGCTAAATTTTTTTAGAGGCCCTATTCCCATTTATGCAACGGGTACAGAGGGATCTAAATTATTAGAAACCGCACTAGATTATAACCTTCGAATCTTTTCGAGGCCCTCGAAATCGGTGGCCCGGTGCTGCAGCCCCCTTAGCCCCCCCTTAATCCGGCTCTGCACCGACCTATCATGGTCTAAACACATCTCAGATGTGTGTAACAAAGCCAATAAGCTTCTGTATATACTACATAAAGCATTTAGGAACGTCCCTCCAACTACATTTGCCAAACTATATTGCACATATGTTCGTCCCATTCTGGAATTTGCTGGTCCTGTTTGGCATCCGGACAGAAACTTATTGGAAAATGTACAGCGGAAAGCAACTCGCCTACCATATGGACGCTTGCGACCATCATACTACGAACGGCTTGAAGTTCTTCATTTAACCACCTTCGAAATGCGACGCCCTCGAAGTGACTTAATTATTACTTTTCGCGCACTAAATAGACTGTTCTCTTGTGACGTCAGTTCTCTCTACAAACTTAATGCCGATGACCGTCTCCGGGGCCACCGTTTGAAGTTAAAAAGAGATTTAGCAAGATTAACGTGTAGAAGATCGTTTATTGTAAACCGAGTGTTTCATATGTGGAACAGTCTACCTGTCGATATAGTCGACGCTACTACGATCAATACATTTAAAAACAGAATAGACATTTTTCTTTCCGTTTTTGTTAATAATTCAATTATGTTATAATTTCAAATCTAGATATAAGTTGTCTTATATAATTATTATTGTTTAGCGTTACAAGTTATGAGTTTAGTTTGTAATCAGAGCTTCATAGGGCCATTCCTCTGCTCTGCGTTTATTTTAATAATAATAATAATAATAATAAAGTTTTTTTTGTTGGAAATTATAGAATGGACATTCAAGTTTTATCTTATTTATTTTTAACTTTAAAACTTAAAAATTACATCGACCAGATGACCTCAATAATTGCGATCGATGCATATCTGCGTGCGATGCAATAATGAGCCCATTACACATTGACACATTTTAGCTGAAATCTCGGCAATAACTTCCCGTATGTTATTTTTTAAGTCTTCCAGAAGTTCAGGTCAGATCTTCAACTGATCACCTATGGCGATAGTTCGTGACCCATCTTCTAATTGTCTTGCGAGATGGAGTCACTGCAACATTAAATTTTTGCCGGAACTATCGCTTGTTTGAATAATTGAAGCAGTTCTTAAAACACAAAATATTCTTTAAGCAATCGGCCAGCGCTCCACATCTAACAAAACTTGAGATATGACAGAATATTTGACAGTTACAATCATTGCCACTTGATTTCCAACATTTTTGTAGTTAACGATTCAAATGGGATCACTCTAAATTTGACACCCTTTACTAAGATCATACTATTAGTGACCTACGGCTTAAGCGTAATTAATTAACATTAAAAATAAAAACTTATGACAGCAATATAAAACAAAAGTTAACAGATACTGTGCTCTCTGTATATTAGCACATTGAGTAAATTTTTACACTTTTGAAAGATAAGTACCTATTCAAATATAAATTGTATGTTAAGCGATTAGTATATAAAAATTTCTGAAGGTCAAAAATATTTCAGGGGTGCATTTAAATGTATTAGTATTAGTGTTGTATATAAAAACGTCCGTTTTTTCAAACAATAGTAATTTATTATACAAGACGATAAAGTTACATTTTATCCACGAGTGAATCGTTTAACGTCGAGACGAAGTCGAGACGTTAATGATTCAAGAGTGGATAGAAATAACTTTATCGTAGTGTATAATACAATATTTTTTTCTATAGCAAAACTTTAACAATTTCAAAAGAAAATAGTGACAGTCAATCACATTTCAAAATGTCAGTAGCTAGATTGGGTTGCTACGATAATAGGAAGCTGTCATATTTAATTTAAACAAAAGTTAGAAAATGAAATTACTTTATCTATCCTTGATGTTAAAGTGCTACTTTATCTACCCTTGCTGTTAAAGTAAAACTTGACCTTTTGTTTTGAGTTGATAAAAGCACACTTTAACATGTGCTATAGAAAAAAACTGTTTTTTTTAGTTTTTGGGGGTTTTCAGTTCTAAGCGAGTCTATTTTAAATAACAGTAAAAAACGCCACAGATGACTAGTAATCAATCCCACAATGACGTTTACCTAGACAAGAGCCCTCAAGTAAATAGACAATAGTGTTGCCATTTAACTGTAATTACTTGTATTCCAATGGTAAAGAAAAACAGTCATTTAGGTTTTTCATAAAAGCATACATACATAACTAATCTGAACCACTTATACCGTTCACACTGCGTCGAGGTGCCGGGTACACCGATATGTTATGTCAAAATACCGATTTGAATGACCTTGAACTGCCACTCTAGTATACAATATAAGAACTAGACTGATTTACTAAAACTCAAACGTTTAAAGTTGCGACCAATTCATAAATTCTTTCTAGCATCGGCCAAAAATTTGACGTCGTCTCCGTAAGTAGAAACGCTTATAGCATCACTCAAACTACACGAATTTGTATTTCACAATTTTGGGAAACCAGAAAAGTCAAATACGAGAGCTTAAGAAACCGAGGGTACCTGGGGGGATGTAGCAGGCATCGTTCATGCAGAAGCTATTCAGGGTTGCGGGCTTAGGGGTTCCTGCTGAGAGGCTGTCCAAGCAAATGTGCAAAGTAAGGTGGAGCAGGCTCTTCTTCAGTTATCGCACGAGAAAGAAGCCACATGAATTGGGGGGTACAGAACCGCCTACAGGTTGATGTTCCACGTCTTGTACGGAGTCCAGGAGGGAACATATGCAGAACGTGGCACTAACGAGCAACTAGGGGTATCGGAAAAGGGCTAAAATAATACAACATCGAAATCCATGTTTAAAACGACACAATATAAACGTACCAAAGTTGGAAGGTGGCCAAGCGTAGGTGATTGCACAGAAATAAATTCTTATCCCAGTATGACCAGCTCCATTTCAATTTCACATACAATTTCCTAAGGCTGATCATCAGGATTCACAAAAATTCCGGAATTTTAATATCCACAAGAGTGAACATTTCAGATCACATCTACAGCCCCAGAAGAAATAAACCTTATCAGATCATTGCCATAAAATGACCGCCGGAAATCATACTAGCAATCTATGTTGAAAATTCAGTAGAATCCCCTAAAACTCAATGATTTTCAAAATACCAAGAATGAAAAATGATGGTAGGCAACCAAACATTCCGTCAGTAATTGCGGGCCACTTGAGACATTTGCTAAACGGCACATGCAGTGTTCAAATGGCGACCGTGCTCGAAAAGTATAGTGTGGAAGAAAAGCCAGCAAAGGATATCCATAAGGAAATGTTTCCTGTTTTCGCCTACTGACGAGAGGGATATTACGGCAACACCATAATAACAGGGCTAATTGAGCCCGACTAACAAAGGGGTGAATTGTCGAATTAGGGTAGCAACTTCTTGAACATCCGGCTTACAGTCGAGACCTAGCCCCAAGCGACCATAATCTGTTTGTTCCTCTAAAAAATCATTTTGGTAGCAAATGTTTAGCGGGTGATAACGGTGTAGGACGTGAGGTGCGCATGTGGCTGAGACATCAGCTTTTATGCAGCAGGTATTGGGGCATTGATAAAGCGATAGGATAAGAGTATTAATGTATACAGGAACATTATTGACAAATAAAACTTGTTTTCGGCTAAGCATTTCTATGAGTATTTATTAACACTCTTTTGTGACCTAATTACTGACTTCTTCGTACATTTCCAAGTGAAATCAAAGACTGCTTTTCTACCTTTGTTAGCTTTTCAGTACCACAATAACTAACAAAGTATTGGTCTAATTGAAAAATCGTAAAAAAACTTTCTCTTCAGTTTGTTACAGTATCAAACTGTTTTAACGACACTCACGAGTGAGGGAGTGCCAAATGCTTAATCAAATCCGGGAGACGTCAACACTTGCTCTGGAAATGTCACCAAAGAGGCTAAAAGGCCACGGGTTGTTACGCTCAGGGAAATGAGTGTGGTCCTAGAAACGGTACACCACAGGGCATGCGTAACTGTATACATATGAGGTGTTGCAAAAGAAATAGGAGCCACGAGATTCAATCTCGAAACCCACTCTTAACAGAACCTCGAAGACCAAACGGGGTATAATACAAGTGCTCGGCTTCACAACTCTCGACGCTGCAGCGGCAAGCGTTCCCAACTTACCTGTCACGCTTAAACACTCAGGCTTCGCCGTACATTTATCTTTGCACAGTACTCGTCGGAAATCATAAAACGTTGTTCTACGAACCGATCTATTGGTCTAAAACACATGCAAATAAGATTGGTACACACGATGTAATCATATAATCAATGGGCTAAATCTATAACCCAGCTGGGGGACGCTTTAACTCTAATTATAATTAAACAGGCAAATGAAATTAGTTCACCGCGGCCTCAGCGACGCCGGTAATGTTTTAACAAATAAAACACATTATATGCGCGAACACCTGAATAAATTTGGTTTTACAACAGGCTTCGATAGGCAGTTATGAATCAGTAAACCAACACATAAATTATGCGTCGGCAGTTGCATAAATTAGATTTACACATAGCCTCGGCAAGGCGGCAAAGAATCAGAAAATACTCACATAACTTACGCGCCGGCAGTTGAATAAATTAGGCTAATACACGGCCTCGGCCAAGCAGCGCTGCGTTAGTAAGTAAACACATAAATTAGCCCTGAACAGGTGAATGAATTTAGGTTATTGAACTGCCTCGGCCAAGCGGCACTGCTAGAGTAAGTAAGTAAACAAAAATTGGCAGTTGAATTGATTAGGTTAATTAGCGGCCTCGGCCAAGCGGCACTGCGTCAGTTAGTAAACACATAAGTTAGGCCTGTACAGTTGAATTGATTAGGTTAGTTAGCGGCCTCGGCCAAGCGGCACTGCGTCAGTACGTAAACACATAAGTTAGGCCTGAACAGTTGAATGAATTTAGAGTATTGAACGGCCTCGGCCAAGCGGCACTGCATCAGTAAGTAAACACATAAATTAGGCCTGAACAGTTGAATAAATTAGTTTAATAAGCGGCCTCAGCCAAGCGGCACTGCGTCAGTAAATAAACACATAAATTAGGCCTGAACAGTTGAATGAATTAGGTTAATAAGCGGCCTCGGCCAAGCGGCACTGCGTCATTAAGTAAACACACAAATTAGGCCTGAACAGTTGAATTAATTAGGTTAATACTAAATACACACGCTACCTGAATGAGTCAGCCAAGCGTTTGCGTCACGACGGCTGGCGAGCTCACCCCTACAAGGAACGTGCTGTCGGCGGATGGGTGGGAGTCGAGCGGCCCCTAAAAAGATTCCCCCAAATTGGCTAGGGCTGGTTTAAGTTCCTCTCGGGAAATCGGAATGGGCGAGACCGAAGGATTGGTCAACTCTGCAGTTTGATCCCCACAGCTACGGGAAGAGGGCCCCTTACGGCCCAATTAATTTTGCAAAGCTGGCGGTCATACGAACAAACCAAGAGCACACACACTCACTCCAAACACCAACACACCTTCTCGCCTTAGCGGTCCGTCCAGAACTCTCTCGCCAAACTACCTTTTCGCGCCAGACGCCGATCTCGCGCTCACACCTGCAGCCAATCAAATCGCATCTCACAGAGGGCACGAAGGCCCGCAGACGAACGAGTGCGACGGAAGTTTAAGTTATTTAGGAAAATATCTCGCTTGCTCCAATGGACTGTGTTTTGAAAATTGCTGTAGCCAAGCGCTCTTAACGTGGCGAAACGAATGCAGCTGCAACTCAGACGATTAGACCCCGGAACGACTACGCTGAACCTTTTGAGAACCAAAAGGTGCGTGCGTGTCACCTTTAGAATTTTTAGATGCAAATAGCTGAAGTACTATACGAGAAAATATAACTGAAAGGAACCTATATTCAAGCGAACTCGTCAACTTTGTACCAAAACTACTCCAAATGGTCACGTAATTATTGAACTTAAAAATGGCCTGACAAGTTTGTATTGCGTAACGTCATCATACATTCCGTGAGCAGATTTTAAAACACCCCGTATATAATTCGTTTAGGATGTTTTAGGCTTATGCAAGCCATATTATAGAGAATTTCATTGGTGAAAATAAGACTTTTTCTGTTGTAAATTTGTCTTTAGTAAAAGGCCCATTGAACTGACTTTAAGATTATGGTTCACGACACAACCATCATTGATATTGTAATAAATTGCTATTTCGATCCTAATTAAATATGAATTTATCAGTAAATATATCATTTGTTAGTTATTTGTGTACAATAAACTATATAATTATAAATAGCTTAGTTGTTGATAAAAAAATGAGGTGTGGTAACCACACTGCTTACAAAAATGTTATTTATGATTTTTTCAAAAACTATGCAAACACAATTTTTTAACAACAGGTATTGATAATTACGTAATATACGGATGGGGCCATAATTATATAACATCAATGAGATAACATGAACAACAAAATAGAATGCATGAGTAAGAAAGAGATGACCGTACAAAAAAATTATTTTATTAGGCATGTATAGTTGACAAATGTCATAATTATATTTGCTACTATGTTTATCTCTTTCTTACTCAAGCAATACGTGTCACTTTCTTGTTTATGCTATCTTATTGCTGTTATATACAGTGCGTAAATTAAGTATGGAAACCGTGGTATTATTTGAATACGGCCATAGATAGAACTCTGAAATTTGGTATAAAAGTAAAACATACGGTTTTCTACTAATATTCGTGGTTCCAATTTTTTTATCACTCTTACGACTGCAGCACGGCCAACTTGATTATTTTTCTAAATTGAAATGGGGGTCGAAAGTACCATCATTAGAAAGCTGTTTTTGTGTAGAATCCAACGATGTAGCACTTGATATGGCAGTTTAAAAAAATAACTTTGCTATACCAAATTAAACTTTGGGCATATTACACTCAACGGCTTGTTAGATATGCTAAAAATTTAGTTGGCGGTGAATGCTTTGTTTTGTTTTTCAACTTTAAACAGTACTTTTGTGAAGAATACCCATTTAACCATTGTATAAGAATTTTCAAGTTCTGTTCAGAACTGTTTAGAATATCTAGCAAGCCGTTGAAGGTAATATTCTCAAAGTTTAATTTGGTATAGTAAAGTTATTTTTCAAAACTGCCATATCAAGTGCTACATCGTTGGATTCTACACCAAAACAGCTTTCTAATAATGGTACTTTCGACTCCCATTTCAATTTATTTGATATAGAAATAAAACATACGGTTTTCTACTAATATTCGTGGTTCCAATTTTTTTATCGATCGTTACGACTGCAGCACGGCCAACTTGATTTTTTTAAAATTCAACCAATCTCGTGTTTTTATAGTGGCAAAAATTTAAATTTTTTCTTTGAATTTTATCTGTTTCTTTTACCACTTCTATCCATGGAAACCACGAAATAAGTTGTTTTAAGCAATGTGGCATTTCAAAAACGTCATTAAACTGTCATTGTGAATCAGTATAAATGTCATATTCATTGTATACTGATACAAAATGAATCCATATTTGAGAAATACTCCACAAAGTATATTTCGCGCTCATGCTTTTACTCAGAAAATGTTTTATTCAAGATTTTTTTTTCTTTGGCAATGCCCTCAACAAAATAACTTCGACAAATTCGCTCGCCTATCAAGTTAGTTTGTCTTGTGACATTGCCAAAACAAGAAACTTTCGTAAACATTTTTTACCGGCGAAATCATTTGCCCTTAATACATTACTAATTGAAATTCAGCCATTAAAATAACTGCATTTTGGTTTAAATATCATGCATCTGCGCAGTATATAGCTGGTCGAAGAAGAGAAATTATAAATCTGTATAGTGTATTTGCTAGGATACCTGACTCTCGCTCAGGAGACCCGTGTTCAATTTCCGCTACCGGAAACTTTTTTAAAATTGAATTGTAGTTTATACCTTAACGTACAATTATTACAAATAAATATAATATTATTACAAATAATAATGTAATAGATTGTTTTTTTACGTAATATGTACTTTCTTCCTTAATTTACTACAGACTAGCAAGATGTCCGTTCTTCGAACGGACTAGAAATGTTTGTTTTTTCTTTTAAATCTTAAACGAATTCTGGAATTCTCCCCCCCCCCTCCCCTTGTTCAACATGCTAAACTATTAAAGGCTGCCAAAGAATTTTGTAGGTCCTTATCATCTGGTACTTCCTTTTATTTTCTTCCGTGTTATCTCTTAACATTTTCAATTTTAATTCTGTTTTCTCTTGTAGCACTTCATCAAACCACTCTTTTCTATTTCTTGCTTTTTTTGTTAACATCAATTAAAACTTGCACGGGTGTTTATCTACAAATAACTCCCGTTTTATCAAAAAAACTGTTTTGAAACGGTGATAGTGAAACTAGCAATAATGGTTTTCAGTTGAAAACGTCTGAAATATTACTGAAATATGACTACAAATACCTGTGTAAACTGCAGGAGTAGTCTGTACCCCACTCACTCCATTTGTTACACTGTGACAGAATTTTCATGTGCATTTTTTAACGGTGTCAGTGACATTTAGTAACAAAATATTACTAAAGTCAAAATTATTGCTTGGTTAAAATTTATTTTGCATTCGTAATTACTTTATTTTTGTGTATAAAATAACACAAGTGTACATCAATGATGATACAATATTTATTTTAATGCTTAGGCCGTGTTCAGTAACTGAGCTACTTGAGATAATTTATAAAATGTCAATGCCTTATTTTGACGTTAGTAACTTTTTGTAACTAAATATGCGTACACTGCTAAAAATATTCAATAGGACATTGAAACGACTCTTAATGGCGGATTATAAAACAACCAATCAGAAACAGGACCAAAATTGACCACACTGTCATTAATATAGGCACTGTACTGTGTACCTGTCAACACGTTAGTTCGTGGTGTGTATTTTTGTGATATTTGTGTGGTCATCCATGTTGTCTCGAGATGCCAACCATTGTTCCTTTTTCGCCTTCTGTAGGCATGAAACCGGTGACACCAATAACTCGGCAGAAGCGATGAGATTAAGAATCGAAAAATCGATGTAAGATCGAGAATCGAACTGATCTGGAAAATTGGCGAAACTGGCGAAATGTTTAGCAGAGGTTTTTCAAATTTGGCATCTCGAGGCACATACGATGACGTGTTGATCGTATGGGACTTTTTTGACGTGTTTTTTTTAGACCATGTCGACAATTAGTAGTGCGATGGCTCCTCTTGGAGCCTTTCAACGGTTAGGTGAAAGCAGTGAGCTTCAACCTCACCACGTGAACTTCGTCTTGGTTTAGAGGACGGGTATTTCCCTATTTCTTCCTCCACAAAAGAACCCTCTGCTTCCTGTCATGCGAAATGTTGTGTTTTCTGAGATTGTGTAACAAGTGTGTAACAGAACGGAATGGCGCTACGTAATAGGCCTAACAATGGTGGTAAATTGAATCGATAGACCGCGCAATAGCGCACGCAGCCCCGTTTATACAAAATATTAACAAATTTGCTGTAACTGAATTCTAGCATTTTACTTACATCGAATAATATCAAATTGAAGGAAGCCACTTATATAGAAAATCGCCTAACAGTAAACCTAATTGCTGACGAACATACACACCACCATTTTATTGTTAGGCAAAATAGATAAATCAAATAAAACACAAATTGCAAAAGAACTAATGGAATATACAGGGTGTCCCACAACAGGATTCCCATAACTGATCGGCAACCTGGTAAGCGAAAAAATTTCTATAAACGCATACTTTCAATTACGTGTTAGAAAATTAGAGAACCTGCAATTTTAAGGTGGACACCGACAAACCATGCCTATTATTACACTTGTTTTTTTAAACAAAAAGGTCGTGTATATAGTGCAGGTTGTATAATGTTTTTGTATGTACTCCTACGTACACAAGCATACATAAAATGCGTTAAAAAAAGTTATCGAGAGGGTTCTGTACTAGATTTTGTCTTACGACTTCATGTCGGTGACTATTCAACACTATAATATATGCGCCAATCATATTGCAGATATGTGCTTTTTTCAACCAATAGGAATAGTATATCAGTGAATATATTGGGCACCGTGCAAAATATTCAAAAAATAATGTGGGTATTCAAAAAACCAGTCGCCTTGCTGTAAAATATCGCTTAGCAACGATATTCATCCTACTGATGTCGCTAGGTTACGTGAAAATAAACATAAACCAAACAAAGTTTGGCTTGCGTTAAAAATTTTAAAATGTCGCATTAATGTTTACTATTTTAATAACTACAAACTATTCTTCTAAGTAATTATATTTATTGTTGGATTATTTTTTTCAAATAAGTTAATTGGTATGTACTAATATTGTTAAAGAGTTGTCCTAAATACCACTCGAAGTGGATATATATATATTTTTTTAATATTTCCATTTCCATAAAAATTATTTCAAATTTCACTCACATTTAAATGTCGCGAGCCGAAGGCGAGTTACATTTTTGATATGATTTTGTTTCGTGAAATTTAAACACAATAATTTACACGTAAATGGCAAAATATTTGTCAAAATTATATCCATTACTTGTGGTATTATCCTTGATTATTAAATCGGTCACCCAAAATTCAGCGCGCTCGGTCACTTGAGTTTTCAGTTGTCAACTGTCAAATAGCGTTTACCTTTTACAAGCGTTATTTCTTTTGTTCGTGTGTACATTATTTTGTGTAAATGTATCTTTTCGGAACTGCAACTTAATTGCCATAAAATGGTTTTTACTACTGAACAACCAGTTTTTATGTAAGAAGTAAGGTTGTGTGTAACTGTGTAGGTATACGCAATCCAATAAATGAGTTACGATATGGCTTTAACAAATTACTGTTTGACCTAAGGCCACTTGACAGCGTTTTTAACGCAATTTACAATACGCAGACATATTGCTGTAGATAGAGAGCACCATATTAGGCACGCTACAATTGATTTTATATGAATTTAGAATTATAATGATTTCCGTACATTAACAGGCATAAAACGCACGGCTAGTGTTTTCATAAAGGCGGTCAGTATCAAGAACAATTTGCAAAAGAGCAATCTGCGAAAGCAGGCAGTAGGACATGGAAAAGCAATTGAGAAGCAATGAACTCTATAAATAATCAGTGCATTTAACGTTAGTTAAAAAGCAGAGCAAATAATAAAACGTGTTTGTGTGTGTGTGGCGCAAAGAAACAATTTAGATTAAGAAAAGACAATATTTTAATTTGTAAGAAATGAAAATTTAAAATTATGTAATCAAACTTATTTCCATTATGTACCAAAATTTATCAAAACTTATTTCCGTTAGCATTGTAACTATAGCAACAGATTCGAATTTGTTTTAATAACAAAGAGAACAAATGAATAATTAAGAAACTTGACATTTTGAAATTTTTTAGCTCCATTTTAATTACTTTTTTTATACAATAAATGAGCATTTGGAAAGATAAAAAGTATCTCATTGTGTTGTGGATGTGTCAAAATTCATATGGGAATGTTTGTGGGGTTTTCCGCGACATAAAAATAAAATTTTCTCCGAGAGCATCTCCGACGACTTCGGCAGCCGTTCAGTTCGGGTTTCCGATATTCAATTCCAGCCATGATAAGAGCCCACAGCCAGGGGTCTGCACGGAAACACTTCAGGCAAGACTGCAGGAGAGCCACCGCCAGCATCAACAGCGAAGAAAGCCGTTCCAGAGGCAGGGACAAACGGGGTCGTTTCCGAGCAGTGCGGCAGCGACCACCGATTATGAGGTACCAATTTTGCCTAAAAATATCAGTGTTAGCGTTTGGAATCCGAGGGGCATATGCGATTAGGGCCTTACTGAAGAAGATACAAGCTTGTTCAGGGCTCCACCGAAGGCGCAGTTCGAAAAATAAGCAGGACGTCCCAAATTTTGAGGTTATGCGAAGGTTTCGAGAATAAGAAGCGTCCGATTAAAACAATTGCAAAATTTAAGACGGCGTCCATCTGACGTCACGAAATAAATACATGCCTGAAACAAAAGATGTTATTTGCTGACAAAGCGCGAAGATTTGAATAAATACCTTTTTGAATGTTCATAATTTCACTAGCATATTATCTTCAAACAACGCTGACTGCACGACACAATCTATTTTGTAGGATTTTTGACCGTATTGCAAACATTTAGCTGCCGCGTATTGGCGTATTTGAACTAATTCCGGTGTACAAAACCGTACCAGATAAATTGTAAATTACAACCTACTAGGAGCTCACTCTGGGATTAAAGAGTCATTGTTCTACTGAGTTAGCGTTTTTCCTAATTAATTGCAGTATTTTTATAGTCACCCACAGAAACAGTTTATTTTCTAACCTGAAACTCTGACGCGTTCTAAATTTAGGGAAAATTTACCAGTGGCAGCTTGCTATGAGGGGCCAAGGAGTCGTGGCCCTACCATGACAAACCAGTCATTCAAGAACTTTTTTATTCTGAAACACACATTTTTTGTACTTATTTTTCACCATTATTTTCAGTTTAAAGCTTTAGGAGGTTGTGATGCTGAAACAAACATTTTGCTTATAGTTTGTTTTAAACCCTTCCCAGCCGGGGTTTAATACACTCTCCTAAAAAGGGTGCACCAATTCTTCTTGTAACTCTTCGCTTATTTTGTTCTTTGTAATAGTCTTATATACATCATGCTTTTGATGCAAATTCCCAATTTCGATTTGTACATTTTCCTGTTGTTTAAGTACTTGAA
>CALNHX010013060.1:0-20427 GCA_940337035.1 Agriotes lineatus
GATATGATTTTTTAGTTATCTTAAAATACCCGAATTTTTTTATTTTTTATTTAATTTTTTACCGGCATTAATATTTATGTTAGAGGGAAACTGACCATGCTCTTTTATAGCAAAATTTTGATGGAACTAAGGATTACGTTATCAACTATTTTGTCCGACTTTTCGTCTTCGAGCAACCATCATCAACTTAATTTTTTAAAATACGGTCCTGATCTTCTGATGTCAGATTTTAAAAGCCCTTTTTATTCTGAATTCAACAGTGTACCACACATTATAGTTTAATCACGTCAAGTCTGTTTTGATCATCACCATGAAATTTTTGAAACACGGACCTGAATTTCTCACAATTTTGTAAAAATAGGTTCATACAGTTAATTGGGCATTTTTAAATGCCATTAAAATATCTAAATTTACTTCTTAATGTCTGAATTATAAATCATTAATTTAATAACTATTTGAAAAATGTCCACACTTTTCATATTTTAGAGAAATGCAAAACTACTAACAAAAACTAACAATGCACCACTAGAGTCCGCACCACTATCACACTCATTTTTTTTTCAAAGCTTACTTTTTTCTGATATCAGAAACGAACAATATTTTCTAAAACTGCAAGATGTGCTATGCTTAGAGTAGGCACTTATTACTAGTATCACCTAACAGATTAGTAAAATTATTGTGGTGCTGTTTAAGAAATGTTTTTATGAGTCTGGACGTTTTTAATCCTTAATAATCACGTTTAATTTTGAAGTACAAATAGTTTTCAATAGTAACTAATTAATTTATTGATATTTTTTCTTGCTTGTACACAATAATTAAAACTATAAAAAACATTCAGTGTAGCTCATTACTTTTTTCTTTAAATTACAAAGCTGAAACAACGTATGAAATGCGATACGACACAGGTCCGTACCCAAAAATTTCTTGATGATGGTTAAAAGAGGCTAGAAACTTAATTAAACCATTATGTGTGGTACACTGTCGAATTAAGAATAAAAAGGGCTAAAATTTGACATCAGAAAGTTGATGATGGTTTCTCGAAGATGAAACGTTGGATAAGAAATTATAACGTCCATTAAAAGTTGCTATAAAGAAGTTTTTTCAGTCTCGCTATAACTTTAATATTAACGCTAGAGAAAAATGAATTACAAATCCCAAAGTTCGTTTTTTAAAGATAACTCAAAAACGAAAAATGATACCAAGGATTTCTAAGTCGCGTTTTATTAGTTCGTTAATTATGCAGCTTTTTTCCATTTAATCAAATTTGTATTTTTTACTATTACCGAGATCCTGATCTGGCCCTCCACATCTTGGACACACTGTATGTATTATTTTAATAAACATGCTAACCTCAATCAGGATGTAACGAATGCTTCAGCCTAATATGCGAGGGTAACAATATTAGATTACAATAAAAACAATAACAGCAATTAACATTACATAAAATTATAAATTATGTATTCTTTCTTTTGTTATTTCTCTAGCAAAATGTTTGCTGTTAGCGTATAACTTACTTTCGGTTAAGCTGTACTTCCCCGATAACATGCTGGTTTATCTGTAAGACGTTACTGAGGGATTAGCGGTTCGAATAGCTCAAAGCGGGTTGGATTCAGCTGCAGCCTTAAATAAAAACAGGACACTAAGAACCTAAAGAATAAAACTTGAAGCACTGTAGGAGGCAGACGCTACTGGTTTCAAAATAGCAGGTACAATCTAACCAACAAGTATAGATATAAATCTCATATAATAATTGTTTCAACTCAAAAACACTTATGACAATTAAATATGGGCAAGCAATCCTCTTATTTTTCTTATATTACGCCAGTGACCTGTTATTAACCAGAAACTCGGGGTTCGTTTGTTAAGGACGAACGACTAGCACAGGCATTCGCCTGGTAGCCGGTAAGCAATCATGGACGTTCAACTAAATAAATTCAAAATTATGGGCAATATACATAAATGACACCAAATTCATATGTGCAAAAGAAACTTGTGATATAAATAACACCAGGTTCATTAGATGCAAGACGTTCCCAAAATTCAAATTATTACAAAAGCTTGAATGCAAATAGTTTTATACGGAGATTGTGCAAAGACAAAAGGATTTGATTAAATAACCCGTAATCGACTCAAACCTAAAAACCCTACTTTAAATTAACTTCATCAGTCGCTCCACAATAGTTATTTAGACCGCAAGTGTTAGAAGTGTAACTTTTTTCACAAGTGTGGGGGTTTATAAAACGAGGCGCAGCTGAGTTTAATAATCCACACGCGTGAAAAATAAGCGCTCTAACACTAGTTGTCTATAAGATTTTTTAAAATTTCATTAAACATTCAAATCCAACCCTATTTTGTAAAGAATTGTATTTGCTTTCAGTTTAGTCAAATGCGTTAGTCAGTTCTGGTAACTAAGAAAACGTCTTTATTTATTGAATTCTGTAATTTGTTCACGTCAAAATAAAACTAAAAGTGAATAAATGAATAAATAATGTTTTTTATAAAATCGTGCATTCCTAAATAAAAGCAAAGTGTCACTTTTTTTCACTGTGTGAAAAAAGTAGCGCTTCGCACCCTGATATTAATTTAAAAAAGCCTACTTTCTTAAATGAAATTTAAAAAAGTTTTTGTAATAACATGATTTATAAAACCCGCTCCAGTCGTCGAAGAAGCCCCCGCAACACCAACCATTTATATACGGTAAAGTTTATGGCATTAAAAATTTACGGGTAGTACTGATGTGGCCGATGTTCAAAGTTGAAGTCTGCTATGAATATTTAAGTATTTATTTTGCCTAGTTCGTTTCTTGTTTTCAAACCATAGCGTCTCGTGTTTCTTATACTCTTTGCTTCTACCGACTTTGGTGTTAAAGTCCAATATCGAGTAGTAGCACTGGATAGGGTGCTCTACTTATTGCGTCGTGTCATTCATTCTTGCTGTAGTCGTTTGAACTATCTATATGTCACTTTTACTTTTATATTTAAAGGCATATTTATTATATTTTTTGCTTCAAAATGGTAGATCCAATTTCCTTAGCATTTAGTTTTAGCTTATTTTGCATATTGCACGTCTGTAATAGCTGCAAGTTTTTATTTACTACGATATTTTCTAGAGCACTAAGTTCGTGCTCTGCTTGCAATAAATAGTGTCACCAGCATAAACGACATAATATTCTTGAAATTTTCTTGGTTGGTATTATTTATTTCTAAAAAATAAAGTACAGGGCCAACAACTGAACCTTGTGGGACCCCCTTGTTTATGCTTTTCTCTTACTTATGATTTCAGTAATGTTTGTTACTATAGCAGGGTTTTCTCAATACGTCCTAATTAATCTCTTATATATTTTTCTGATTCCTAAATCTTCTAGCATGTTTTCTAACTAATAGTTGATGGTCAACTGTATCAAACTTTATTAAGATCAATATTCAGGCTGTTAAAAAGGGTTAAATGTTTAGCGCGCATGTAATATGATCAAATAGAAGTTAAAAGGTCTTAATATACATGGGTCCGCAAATTAGGTTCACGAGATAACAGCGATTTTCTTTTTCGACTGCCTAAATAATAATTTTGTTTAGTTTTTATTAAAGGCAAATATATAAATAATAATTTAGGTTTTTGTTTCTTCTGATTCAGAAAAAGTGGTGTTTGAGGTGATGTCTGTCTGTGAATCTGTCTGTATTCTCTCTACAGCACAGAGGGTATAATAGATCGGTTTGAAAATATATCTGCGTTTCTAATATAGTTTCGGATAATACAGTGAAAATTTGATAAACTCGGTCTAACAAAAGTGGTACTTTAGACATGCATTTTTCCATTTCCAGTAAATTTTTATAATTGTTTGATAAAAATATTTGTTTTAGAATAACATCATATATTATATAATTAACTTCAACTTTTGTTTAGAAATTTTGAAAAAATCACATAATTAAATTTTCAAATGTAATACCACAAGCAGTGGATATATTTTTGACAAATATTTTGCCGTTTCCATGTAAGTTATTGCGTTTAAATTTCACGAAACAAAATCATATTAAAAATGTTACTAGCCGAAGGCGAGTGACATTTAAATCTGATTTTGTTGATTGAAATTTGTAATAATTTATATGGAAATGCAAAATATTTAAAAAATATGTATTCACTTCGAGTGGTGTTTGGGACGACTATTTAATAATATTAATACATTATGATCAACTTTATTGAAAAATAATCCAACAATTAATATAATTATTCATCCTCAATTAAATTCAGAGGAGTGAATACTTCCAAAGCCCAACATTTAAACATTTTTATCGCAAGCCAAATTTTATACAGTTTGTTGATGTTTCTTGTACGTAACCTAGCGACATCACTAAGAACAGAACATTGTTCCTAAGTGATATTTCGCAACAATGCTGCTTAGTTTTTGAGTTGTTACTTTTTTTTTTTGAATATTTTGCATGGTGCCCAATATTCAGTGATATACCGTTCTTATTGGTTGAAAAAAGTAAATCTCTGCAATATGATTAGCTTGTATATTATAGTGTTGAATAGTTACATAAATATCCTCAAAAATTTTATAATTGTTGTATAAAAACATATTTTACCTACCACATTCGTTTATATTTTTTGTGAAAGGTATAGTTTTTAAAAAAGCAAAAAAAAGTTTTAGAAAAATGTGCTCGAAATTTTAGAATTGTTGGAATAAAACAAAATTCCTTAAAACAAGATCCTACATTATATAAATATCTATCACACAGGGAAAAATGATATTGTTACAAAATGTTTGTCACGTGTTAAAAGCCTGTTGTATTAACGTTAGTAGTTTACGTTATATGGCCGTGAATAGATGATCAATTGGGAAACCGCAGTCGAAGAGTATGAAAATTAATATCCGACTTGAAAGGGTTTTTAAGAAAGAAAATTGGGTAAGAAAATAATAACAGATTTTTCTTATCGAACAGGGACAGGAGAAAAACATAGCAGTGCATTAAAGGTTTCGTGGTAAAAATGTGGTGAACCTGGGATTTCTCGTTCTTCGTTAATAATATACTACGGAAGATTGCTTGAGGCAGATTTTTAGAGCGGGTACCATTTTCCAACGGATTTAGGTCCAAGTTATGTTGACTGATTAGGGTAGTTTTTGCCTGTTAGTACAGGGAATGTATAGTGGTTTTTGGATCTACCTGATTCTATAGCATGATAAAAAATTAATCTTATCTTGTATGGCTGTGTAAGTGCAAACCAACGCCTTTAAAATTGTCTTACATACTTATATTTAATACAAAATGTCAAATTTTATTATTAAATATTCTTTTTATTAAATTTATAACAATATTATATTGAAATAAATGAATCTGCACGTAAAAGTAATGTAATTGTTTGATTTTTAACATTATTTAGTGTGACAACGTTCACTTGCGAATGAAGTTCTGAGTAAAGCTTTTACAGATTTTTTTCAATAGAATAACTCTTTAAACACAAAATAAACGTGTTAAAATGCACAGATTATGACAGGTATTTTCATAGAAAATGAGTCGTTAATTTACGATTTTCAGCTGTTTGGGTCTGCTTGGCGGTGGGATTATTTACACAAATTATAAATTTTTCGTTAATTTTTATTCCGCCATTGCAGCTGAAATTTCTTAAAAGTGAGTTAGCAGTTCGTCAGTCACGTAACATACAAGGTAAGTAGATTTTTTCTGTACCACGTATAATCAAGGGTAATACCACAAGTAGTGGATATATTTTTGACAAATATTTTGCGGTTTCCATGTAAATTATTGCGTTTAAATTTCACGATACGAAATCACATTAAAAATGTCACGAGCCGAAGGCGAGTGACATTTAAATGTGATTTTGTTGAGTGAAATTTGCAATAATTTCTATGGAAATTGCAAAATATTTAAAAAAAATATATCCACTTCGAGTAGTATTTGGAACGACTATTTAACAATATTAATACATAACGGTTAACTTTATTGAAAAATAATCTAACAATTAATATAATTATTCATTCTCAATTAAATTCGGCGGAATACTTTCAAAACACAACATTTTAAAATTTTTAACGCAAGCCAAACTTTGTTCACACAGTTTGTTGGTGTTTAGTTTTACGTAACCTGGCGATATCACTAAGGACAGAACATCGTTGCTAAGCGATATTTCGCAACAAGGCTGTTTAGTTTTTGAGTAGGTACAGTTACGGACATCTCAAAGTGCACGGTTTTTTGTTACTATGGTTATTTTTGCGATTTTTCGGCTTATTAAATGAGGGTTTCTCCAGTGGCGTTGCTTGTGGTTATAAGAATAGGTATTACTTTTGTAATGTTTGTATTTTAGCAAAGTTTCACAAGTAAACAAATTATATAATAATATGTATTTAATCAATATGTATCAGTATTCAATTGCTACTACTCTTTGCAGTTTGTTTCGCATAGAGTTCACCAATGTTTCCATATTGTATCCTTCTCTCAGTTCCTTCCAAGCATTTCTTATTCTTTCCCATAATTCATGGGCGTCGTTTGGTGCAAAATCCCTGGTATACATTTTTGTAGTTAAAAACCCCCAACTATTTTCGATGTGGTTCAAGTCCGGACTTCTTGCAGGTCATGGTAATAAATTGATATTATTCTCATCAAACCATCAGTGAACAACCCTTGCTGTATGCACAGGACAGTTATCCTGTGAAAATAATGTTATCAATTACGTTAACATAAACAAAATTAATTAATTAGGTAATATCTTGCCTATTGAAAAGTAAATTGATTAGGAAAGACCTCTCTTACAGATGGCAGCATCATATTTTGCAAAATGTTGCGATAATTTTCAGCATTCAGTCGACCATTAATTCTATAGCATGCCCCAGATCCGTGAGCATTGATCCATCCCCATACGTTTACAGAGAATCATCCACTACTCCTTAAGGGTTGAACATAATATTGCTCCTCAAATCTTGAATTTTGTGGTCTACACACCCTTAATCGTCAACTGGTAAACGATTGAAATACCTTTTCATCTGAGAAAACAGTCGTGTTCCAAAAGTCGTCGATCTCATTCAAATACTCGGTTGCAAACTGTACTCTTCGTTCTTTGTTCTCTGGTGTTAAAAAACCTTTCTTGCAGAAGTCTCTGCTGCCAACGATTTTTAATTTTGAAAGTGCAGCTCTTGCTTACATTCAAATCTGTTGCAACTCGACTCAGCGACCAGTCCTCTTCCAGTTTAGCGATAGCTCGCATTTTCTCTGCTTCTGACAAATGTCTGGGAATTTTCCGAGTTTTCAGTTCTATGACAGTTGATGACAAACGTAAACGTCAAAACTCGACGCCTATGATTAGAATATCGTATTACAAGCTAAAAATTTGCCGTGCACTTTGAGTTGGCCGTAACGGTACCTTGTTTTGTGAATATTTTGCATGGTGCCCAATATTCACTGATATACTGCTGTTATTGGTTGAAAAAAGCAAATGTCTGCAATATGATTGGCTTATATGTTATAGTGTTGAATAGTCAATAACATATGGAAGGTGTCGCTCAATCCTAGATCTTACTGGCTTATTTCAACATTTCAGTTTATAACGCTTTGTTAATAAAATTGTTAATGCAAACGACTAAATTTATTAGTATTGCACATGGCCAATACTGTACATATTTATTATTACTTATTACTGTTAAAAGTACTGTAAGCATTTAAGAAATTCTACAAAACTAAATTTGAATGTGGATAATATAAAGCTAGCTCTATTCATTCTACCGATCCGTCCATAATTAAATATAACAGCAATGAAATAGCTTGAACAAAAACAAACAGACTGCTTGAGTAAATAAAGAGACCAACATAAAAGGTAGTTATTTGTATACCATGTTACGATTTGCTTTCTTTAGTAAAATGAACTATACGCGGTTGTAGGAGTATACTGTACTTTAGTTAGCTATAAGCCATTTGTATCATAAAGATTTTACGGTAGAATTTCGTAGGCAAAATGTTATATTAAAAATACAACAGGGGAATCTTTAGCCGATGTTTAGAAACGTGCGTTTCTCTGGGAAGATGAAAATATTCAAATCTCACGGAATAGATTAGAGTAAATTTATGCAGGGTTTACTTTGTAAGCCGAAATATTGGGCGAAGGTATATGGTTAGTACGTGGCCAGAAGTGCAACTGTTGCAACTCGGTCATAAAAATTACGTGCCGGCTGGAGCAAATTCCTTTAGGATAATGTAAAACTTTATTAGCGATAATTTGCGAGGTGTCGCCGCTTGACAAATTTTAGTGTGTGAAAGCTTCAAATTTGTCAAATTCATAGAACTATTATGAACTGTCATGTCCGTATGTACGTGCCAAAAGTCCAAAATTTAGAACTGCTCCGAGAGGCTAATTGAATTTCTGTAAAAGCCTACCGAGTTTTTTTGGTAAAACTGGACTTAGAATTTAGTTAGTTAATAAGAAGTAGTTAATAAGAATAGTTCATAAGTGACGGTATTAATCTTAAGAATTCTGTAAACGGCAGAAAATAAATGCAAGTATTTGTACTTAAGTGTTCTTATTAATCTCGCAACAGTAGCTTTAGTTTTCGTGTACAAGTGTATTTTAACTAAAAGGATTGCCAGTTACCTCGACTGTAGGCGTATCGCGACAACCATAATCCCACTATTACTAAGCGAACATAAAAAGGGCCAGCAGTTCGTTATCCTGAATTTAGGCGTTAACGAGGAAACAATAAATGCACAGTGTGCAATAATTCGATAAAAAAGCCGGGAAGTGATTAGCTTGTTCCCGGAAGGCCACAGGTGAAATGTGAGCCACAACCGCACTCCCCCCATGACAACAAACAAAACCAGATAAATAAAAATTAACTTTTATTATCCAAATTCTAAATAAAGTAAGGAGTCGCTTTGGAACAAAAATTATTAAAACTATTGAAGATAGCGTAGTAAGTAATCAGCCGTATATCCTGTGTAAGATTTTAATATTGGCAAAATTTTAACTAATTCCATTCTCTCTTCTCTTCTTAGTCCATCGCATCTTGTCAGATGCGTGGTGATGCATATTCCGATGTATAATTATTATTTTGTTGCTTTTCTAATCGCATTACGTAATTTTTCCCTATTCTCTGTTGTTCAGTTTCCTCAAAATTGGTTCCCAATAGCTTAGTAGCGTTTATTAATCTCTGTGGCACTCTTCCTCTTCTTCTTTTGCCTTCCACTTTGCCCTGTACTACAAGTTTTTCCATATTGTTTTCATTTCTTATTATATGCCCAAAGAGTTTCAGAATGCGACTTAGTATAATACTACTTAATCTTCGGGATGGTTATATTTCTTATAATACCGATGCATTTGTTCTTCTCTCGGCCCAAGACACTAAGCATTCGTCTCCAAATTCACATTTCGAGGGAGTCTATTCTTTTCCGGTCCGCGGCACGCAATGTCCACGTTTCCAAAGCATACATGAAAATAGGGAACCTAGTGTATTGAAAATCATGATCTTCGTACGTTTTGTTATGCTACTGTCTTTTCATAAGGTAGTCAACTGTGTCATTGCAGCCTCTGTCATTTGTATTTGTCGTTTTATTTCTTGTTCACAATCCCGTTGTTCTTATTACTGACTCCAAGGCTAGTCTACTACTTCACATCTTCCAATTTGTCGTAGTTCTGGGCTGTTGTTGTTAGGTCTATCTATTACCACAATACTTGTTTTCGTGTCATTAATACTGAGACCATAATTTTGGCTTACGTTTTCCAAGTTTGTGTGTAGGTTTTGAAGTCAAGTTTCTGATTCAGCAATGAGTAGGGTATCATCCGCGAACCGTAGATTTGATATTTTACGCCCGTCAATATTGGCGCCGCCATTTCAGTTTTCTAGAACTATACTCATGACATATTCGCTATATATATTATACAGTAATGGAGACAATACACAGCCCTGCCGTATTCCTTTTCGAATTTTACATTTTCTTGAAAGATGTTGATCAACTTTTACTGTTGCTGTACTGTATGTGTAAAGATGGTGAATGATGTATATTAAATGTTGTGGAGCGCCAATTTCTTGCAAAATTGTCCATAGTCGATCCCATTTAATATTATCGAACACTTTAGCGTAATCCACAAAGCATAAGTAACGCGGCACGTCGTACTCACTCGACTTTTCTATTACTTGTACATTTAAAATCTGTTCTCGAGCACCACGGCCTCTTACAAATCCGGCCTGTTCTGGGGCAATTTTTCATGAGACGTATGCGCTGATTCTTGCTTGGAGAATTTACATCACCTTGCTGACATGCGGGATTAGTGCTATGAGGCGAAAGTTATCTCACTTGGTTGTACTCCCTTTCTTGTTGAGTGATAGTATTATGGATGTTGTCTATTCTTCCGGCCATTTTCCCGTATTCCAAATTTGTTGACATATTTAGTGTATTATATTGATGCCATACTCTCCAATTGATTTTGAAATTTCGGCTGTCACACCGGTTCCCAGCTTTTTAATAGCTGCTTGAACTTCATGAAGTAAGATATTGTGTTCTTTATTATAGTCTTGTGTTCGAATTAGGGTAGGTCTATCTTTATAAAGCGTTTCACAGTATTCCCTCCATACTTCCATCACACAATTAATTTCAGCTACGATGTTACCATTTGTGTTTTCAATTGACCAAGTGCGTGGTTTGAATTTTCTGGTGATATGCCGTATTTTAATTAATTCAATTCAAACATCAAGATATTACAAGATCACAATATAAATTATTATTAAATAAAATTCCTCGCCCTAGTTTTGTACTCTTGTTTGAGATGATTCTATATTTGACCACATTTACGGACGTTTTCGTTGCTTAGAAAAAAAATCCCTTAAAAATTTTGCACTTGGGATATAATAAGTAATTATTTTCTTAGTACGTGTAGTAATCATACAAACCTATGAAAACATCAATAACTTGATAAAATCGTTCAAAATGCACAGTATGCCATAGTTCGATAAAAAACCGGCCAGGAATTAGCTTGCTCCAGGAAAGTCACAGGCGAAATGTGGGCCACGACCACACTGCCGTCATTGTATTTTACAAATTTAAAACAAAATTATGAGTAGTTTTTGAACAAAGATCATTAAAAATATTGAAAATACTATAGAAAAATAAATTTCGTAAGTAATCCACCGTATACTTTCGTACAAGATTTTAATATCGGCAAAATGTTTACTAATTTTACCAAAACCTCCCTAACAAACTCGAGCAAGGTATTAATTATTATTAAAGTATATTCGCAACTGTATCTCGAGCTCTCATTTGAAAATAATTGATATTTTAACCGGTTTTATGGGTGTCTTCGTGGCTTAGTAAACATCATATTTTTTTAAATAAATACTTGAGATAGAATTAGTGATTTTATTAAATTAACTGCATCACAAGTCTAGTTTATGTAATGTCTTTGAGGAGAGCAGCGACACCTCTGTTGTAAGGATAATAATTGTTCTTAATTCCTTTCCGCTCCTAGTTAGAGCATAGGGCCTCCACAAAGTGTCGCCATCGGACTCGATGTCGGGCTATTATTTTGATTTCTTTCCACGTTTTGTTGTCGTCTCTTATTTTTTTTAGGACTGTGCGTTTCCATGTTAATTTCGGCCTGCCTTGATTTCGCGCTCCCTGGGGATTCTATTCTCGTCGCAGAACATGGCCGATCCAACTGCATTTTCGTTTGCGGATATCATTAGTTATTTTTCTTTGGTTTGTGATCCTCCACAGTTGCTCGTTGGAAATGACCTCTGGCCAGAAAATGCGGCAAATCCTGCGAAGACACCGATTTATGAAAATTTGTAGTTCGGATGAGATGCCTGTTGTGGTTTTCCACGTTTCACAACCATACAAAAGCACAGTTTTGATGTTGGTGTTGAAAAGTCTTATTTTGGTCTGCCTGGTTGTAACCGTTGATGACCATATTCTATTCAGCATTCCAAAAGCCTGTCTTGCTTTCCTGATACTCGTTTTAACGTCTTCCTCTGTGCCTGCATTCTTAGTTATGATCGAGCCTAGGTAACAGAACTGGTCTACCTCCTCTATCTCTTGGTTATTCACATAGAATTTGTTTCGGTTTCGGATGCCGATTCGGAGTGACTTTGTCTTCTCTATATTGATTTTGAGACCTACATGTTCTGCTTCTGTAGCCAGTTGCTGTAGTTTTGCGGACATATCTTCGTGTCCGTGACTCAGCAGGCAAATATCGTCAGCATATTCGAGGTCTTCAAGCCGTTCCTGCAGTGTCCACCGAATTCCCCTGTTTTCTTTATTAGCGGATTTGATCACGCAATCTAGTGCTATATTAAATAGCAGAGGGGATAGGGGGCAACCTTGCTTCACTCCGTTTGTTACTGAGATGTTATTACTGAGTCTGCCGTTGTGTAGTATTTTACATGTCGCGTTGTTGTACAGGCTTTTCATTATATTAATTAGTTTCCGCGGGATGCCTTTTTGAATTAGGATTTTCCATATAGCTTTCTGGTTAAGGCTATCGAAGGCGCGCTTGAAGTCTATAAATATTAAATATAAGGGCGAGTTCCACACTATTGATTGCTCTATGATTATACGGACTGTGTTTATATGATCAATGCACGCTCGTCCTGATCTGAAGCCGGCTTGCTCATTTATCAGTGTTGATTCTATCTTTTCGGAGATGCGATTGTTCAGTATTGTAGCAATTATTTTATTAATAGCGTTCAGAAGGGTTATACCTCTCCAATTTTCACAGTAGCTTAGGTATCCTTTTTTGGGAATTTTTACTATGATTCCTTCTTTCCATGTATCTGGGACAGTCTCTTTGTTCCAGCTTGCCATGATGATGGGGTGTAGCAGATTCTTAATAATAACATAAGGCATATCACTTGAATGATTTTAGAGCAAGAGCAAGAATTTTCCTCATGATTCCTGTGCATTTTAAAACCTAGCAAGATATTAATTTGACTAATATAAGCTCACTATTACTAAATACGCAATACGCAATACGCAAAAGAGCCAGCCAGCAATTCGTTGTCCGGCATTTAGGGGAGAACGCGGCTGCCACCACAGATTTTGGCAACGGTGTCGGGCTTACGAGAGCACGCTTAAAATAGTTAAATGTATAAATGGGCCCCATAGAGTACCATTTCTATATCTGGGATTCACAGGGACACGTTTATACCTAAAATCTGTATTTCTTAGAAATTTTTACCCCTCTGTGAATACCTCCACTGGTGTTATGCAACAAAACAAAAATATGTAACCTATTCTCTTCTATCTTTCTTTCTTAGGCCGTGATCATCAGCGGCTAGAAGACCTATCGGGCTCAATAACATACCGTTGCCTTCTTGTTCTACTTTTCAAATAGCATGAAAATCCTAAATTAGACATACAGGTGCAGCAATTCACACCTGGGTACTAAGGTCTTTTGGAATAAATCTATTTAGTAAATTCTGTCAAAAGGATCGACAAAAATGCATCTTACTGAATCGGAGGTAATCGTAATGGTCCAAAAATTATAGTTAACAGGTGATTCTATATGCTGAAAGCCTTTCGAAGTCCAGTGGTGAATAATACTTAAATTTTTGTGGAAATCTATTTGTGAAGATTTTTGAAGAGTTTGTAGATTTGAGACAGCACAGTGATCGACCTAAAGTTTTCTAATAATTAATATTTAGTTTAGGTCCTTTATGGTGGCATTTTTTGAAAAAGATTCTTAACTATTTGATTAAGTCTAACCCATATTGAGTAGTTTTGTATGACTCAGACAGCTTCGTTGATTTCGATTTTTGGCATTTATTTCGAGTTGATATTAAGTGTTTGCTTTTTTAGTTCTTCTTTAACATCGTTAGACCTCTTCACGAAAATAGTACGCTATGATATTCCTCAATAGCTTAAATTATCAATCACCTAACAATTTGCGAAGTTGGTAGTCATTCTATACATTTACCGTACTAAAACTATATGGTATTCAACCTTATATTTAACGTTATATGTATTTGTTTGGGATATTAAAATTAAATTGGTTTCGACTCGCTTCAGCGGCTATTTTGTTGGACTACAACAAAAGATAATAAACCTGGAAAAAGGAAATAAGGGTTTATTGCGTGGTATGTGACGTTTGTGCATTTGAGTGATTCTAAGCTTTAGAAACCTTTGATCTTTTCCAACACAATATTGCTGCTATTTGCGTAAATGGAATCTACAGAAATGGGAATAATAAGCAACGTTTATTTAGCAATCTAAAGATATTATTTTCAAACTGAAATTCTAGCGTAATTTTCATTAGATAATTATCTGGTAGTTGTGATAAGTAGAATAAATATTTATTAAAAAGTAGTTGTTTTATATATGTCTAAGTGGTTGAACGTTTTGTCCTTTTATAGAATATAATATGTATCTAGTTATAAACATATGGGTACTTCCCAGTACTTTGACGCAACTTGTCGTTGATTAATACAAGTTTCCTGTTATACAGATTTTCAAGTTACCCGCAGAATTTAATTATCAAATATTAACTTGACAACAGCTAGCGTCATTATTGACATATTGTTGCACCATATGGTTAGTACATAATAAAAGTGAAGAGGACACGACGGTTATCTGTCTAGCGTGTTGGTGGTACTTTATTGATTAACATTTCGGTTGAAACAGAATTTAGTAGCATCGGTTTATCTTTATGTAAATGTACACTTTAAACGATAAAAACAAATTAGTATCTAAAAGATAATTAAAATATACTCTTTAAAATACCGGGTGGCCATAAATATCTGAGATCCCGGTAGCCATGGAATTAGCTACTTATAAATGTTGGTTAGCATTATATTTTAATTATTATATTAAGTATTGGTATGAAATGTAATAAAATGCAAATAAGAGGAGGGGAATGTGCCCCGGATTCTACAGGTTAGCCTACGACTCGATTATAAAAATCTCCTGTTCTAATTTCAATACTTATTGCAATCTGTAATAATTTTTGACAGATAGGAATTTTAGTTGTGATGACATTAATGACATTTAGTTTAGTTGGATTCATCACTTTAATAAAGCGGTGTTGATTCCAAAGGTAATGTGATATCAGATATATATGGCCACCCGGTATATTAGTATTGCTAGGCAATTGGTTATTTATGTTGAGTTCGGAGATTGTTATAATAAAATACCGTGTGGTAGAATACAAACCACAAATAATGTCCAAGGTAAAGCTGACGACGACGATGGAGTTATTAAAATGACAAAAAATTGCTCTATCGAAATCACTTAAGTATGAGAGAAATGCCATGATCATACCGTTATATAAAAAATGCTGGTGAATACGCCTACTAACACAAATATATAAATTAATTCTAGAATATTAATCAACAGATAAGAAAACAGGATAAAGTCTTACATATGAAAAGAACGGCGGAGGGATTTAGAATATACAGTTGATCACTTACACACTGTGCAAGTCTTCATAACAGAAGAACAAAATAAGGTAATTATAATATACATACCTTTACGGCAAGACTTTTTCGATTATAAAAAAGCCTTTGACAGCAATGATGATTTGGGCAGTAACAGCTGCAAGAATTGACAGCAGATGTTTTAATTGCTTGATACAGCTTGGTGAAGGTAGAAAACATTTTAGAAACACATTTAACATATTTTGTTTTCTGCAACAAATAATAAAACAATTTAGTATAACTGGGAAGCAGTAAACTAAAATAATCATTCTGTAACTAAAACATAGAATCGAAGCAACAATATTATAAAAATAGGTAGCAAACTAATATTTGGCTACCATTTCACTTTCCTAACTGCTCCGTCAATGTACTCTTTGCAATTTAAGTGCATGATACCACAACTCAGCTCAATGCTCCACCTATTTTTGTTACGTTTGAATAATAATTTATTGTAATAGAAAATCACATTCTGAGGTTCAAAAACCTGTATTGTCTTTTCATCTGTTTCAGTATCGTCTGAATCTATCTGTTTCATTTAACTCTTTTTAGTTACTTTCATCCTAGTATTCTCTACTTTCAAAAATCAGATTGTGCTATGCCACATTGCTGACTGCAGTTGCAGGATACACCTTGCTGACAGTATGCTCAAATTGCTCACTTTCGTGATTACTGGAGTTAGGATTGAAGGTAGTCGTGTACCTTTAAGAATCCAACATGGAATAGTAATTAAGCTTTCTTGGTAGTACTCATTCCTGGTCGGTTTGATAAAATTAGCGCTACTGCTTCAATTACATCATTATCGGTTTTTTATGATGTACAGATATACATGTCTCGAGATGATGCTGAGGAACATATTCGAGTGAATTAAGACATGGCAATTATTTATCTTACATAACATTATACATTTTATTAGTAATTTTACCATTTACAAAAATTTCACTCAAATAAGGTGTTTAGTATCCATTGAATTCTGCTTAAGCAATAATGGTTTTCTAAAGTATTTATCATATAATGATTTTTCGTGTTAGAATCAATTTATTATTTGTGGTAATTTTTTCTTTAGCTAAAAGGAATTTGCTGCATTTTAAATGTAGTGGATATAATGTAGTATTATAAATAAAAAATGTCAAGCAATAAGTTCATATGTACTGCTGTGATATTCGTTTTACGTTGGAGATTTTACGAGTTAATGTAATAAGTAACTAACAAAGTTTTATTTACAAAAGGAAATTGCTGGCACAGACAGATTTCCTTGCTCTAGAATTTATAAATCGTTATAAATAGTTACTTTTAGAACATACGTTTGTTTCAAAAGTAAAGTTTAGGAGAATCTTGTATATAGTAGCCACTTAACTCCTAGTTAATTTAAGTTAAGCACACATGCAACGTGCGTGTTACATAGCGCCACGCACTGTTGACGTTCTTTCGTGTCTGGCGATAAAATGTGGTATTATGTTTTGGCAAAACCAAGTTGGAATTCACTTGAAGACCCATTTAAACCACACAAAGAACCAGAAAACGTATAGAGCCACATGTTACCCTTCGTTGGCACATAGTAAAACTCCATGGACAAGTTTGTGTGCCTTTCACAGTGAGTCAAAGTGCGTGTATAAAAACTAAGACATGCATTGTAGTTACGATTAATGTGCGTGTAAAACTGAGCAAGAACACCAGAAATTTATACACCCGGTGCACTGGCGAAGCAGATGGAGCCGTTGGTATGGGTTGGAACTGCAATCGGAATTGCTCTGAGGTCAGATGGAAACCAAGATCGCAGGTGTTTTTAAAATTGGTTGAGCCGGAAAGAAGCAAAAATTAAATATTGTGCAAATTAAAGCTATGAACTTACGTACCAGTGACATGAGAGTTATTACGAACCAAATTATTGCACCAAACATACTCCCGAGGTATCCGTGCAGTATATAAAGTAGGAACATACTTGGAGGAAGTGTTATTACATTATTAGATATATTGCGGCCTTCATCCACGGGCAGAGCCATTGCACTCCGCGCCTTCGTACGAGATTGCAGAAAGCATAGTTCACGCCGGTCTATGTGTGCAGATCTTCGTTAATAAACACATTTGTGAACTGAAATATGCTGAAGACGATGGTGTAATTAGTTTTGCGTTTAGATGTAGGGTTTTTCATTATTTTATTACACATAACTTATAACCGCGTTGTACCCCGGCTTTCTAATCTCTATAATAACTAATTCAGCTAGAATATTATCACTTCCAGGTAAGTTGTTAAGTTTAAGTTAGTCAAGTGCCTCCTCTATCTCTCTGTTTATGAATGCTGGTTGTCTGTTAATTCAGTGTTACTTTCTCCAGCGTTGTTTAGTGGCTTGTCTCTGTGCAGTTGTAGACCTTCCACTTTTGTAGTAGCAGAACTAGATCGTAAGTCGACTTTTCCTGTTTTCTTTTCAACGGCTCACCTCCGTGCCTCTCGATATCTTGGCATATTTCCTCTCTATATTAGTTCGTGTTTTCTATTTGTCTTCATAATAGAGAGTATTTATTCTCATCGATTACTTCTCTCATCTTCATGTGTTTTCTTTCTGTCAGGCTGCCTTTATCTTTTTTTGCAGTTATTTACTGTATATTGCTCATTGGCTTTCAGTTTTGGCCAAGGAGTACTTACGTTGCTATAGGCGCTTGGCTGTTCACTTATCAGCTATTCTTCAACATTAACACAACCATGTTTCTGCCGATACTCCGAAATGACCGTTTCACGCCAGTGTGGCTCTTGAAATGCCAAGGATGTTGTTGATTTTGTGGCCATTCTCTTTTTTACAATTTCAGGATTTCGAACCAACCGTTGTACACTCTGTGTTCATATTCTATTATCATGTCTTATTTTTGGCTTATACTGAAAGCGGATGCAATTGTGTTTCTACGAGGTTATTCAACGGATTAAACAAATTACTGCTGATTTTCTGCTCAGCGTTCCTGGGAGAACCTAATCATAATCTTGGATACAAAACTAAGGTTCCAGCTAGTGTAACACTTGAAAGAGAGACAATAGAATTTGCGAGCAAACCGAGGAATGTTTCCCATTACTCTGCGTCATATATAGTATATACTTTAAATTACAAACATTTAAAGGCAGTTGTTTCAATTTCACCACAGACTATTCAGTATAACGCAGTTTTAGAGAAAACCTTTAGAGATAATTAGCTTTTCCTCAGCATTATGCCTTGAGCAGTCCTAATTTGAAAACTTCCCAGTTTCCATTAACTTTATTATAGAATATTAAACAAAACTATGGGAAACATAAGCCTCTGGCATTTGTTTCAAAATTTTGAAAACTGCCTCCAGTCTGAAAGTGTTCCGGAAATCATGTTTTTTCGGTGCCACTTGCAGCGTAATTGAATAATCACAATGTTGTCTGTTGCCAGTACACGTGCTCTAGATGGAAATGTGACATTTTATCTGCATGTGGATTTGCTGCTTAAAACGCGTCAGAGAAATCCACCAATTACACTTCGCAGCTGCATTACGTTTGGAATGGGACAAATAGTGTATTCTTAAATATAAGGCTTCGCAACTCAAATCTTTGCCTAAGGGTCACCAAGTTTCCAAATAATTAAGAGAAACAAGCTCATCTAAAATCCAGGTCGTCCCCTTTTTACGCTACAATCTAAACAACAAGAAGTTAATTAGTCTTCGTTACCCTAGAGGAACTTTATTTAGCCTGCGTCGTTACATTTTTGTTTCAGTCGGGATTTATTTTGAATTTGTATTAATTACTTGGGGAGATAATTCAGACACAATTTATTGTATTGAATTAACTTGTACCCATTATTAGTCCAGTCACATTAGGATCAGCCTGTCGAAAAATCCAAGTAAGCTGAAATTTGCATACACCTTTATTTGGACATTACAAATAATGTTTCAAAAGTCCCCATCGATATCGCGCTTGCGTTTTGAGTTATTCAAGGTCAAAGGTCACAGAAATAAGTTTTTCGCAAATATATCGCTTTCTATGGGCCGTATAAATTTTTTAGTTATTACAGAACATTAAGACTAGAAAATTCTCTACAAAAAGATTACATAGGTTTTTTACGTACAACTAACCATTCAGTAAATAATACACTGTTAAGTTTTGCAGACGGTGTTTTATTTGTATAGTATTGGATCACCCCAAAAATTCGAAATTGAGTTTTCAACAGATATTCACGTTTTAGAGTTTCCTGAACCCAAAAAACATGTTTTGTTCATGTCTGTGTGTCTGTCTGTCTGTGTGTCTGTCTGTCTGTGAACAGAATATTACAAAAACGAAAAGAGGTATGTCGTTGAACCTTCATATACAAGCTTTGTGTACTATCTAAATTGCGACAGCAAGCTTTTAAAGAAAATCGCATAACCGGAAGTTGAACCATTTTCGCGCCGCTTATTGCTTTCTCAATTTACCCAATTATTTCAAGCTTAACCTGTATATTTTAATTTAAATCGTAATCAGTTTGCATTTCAAATTGTTCAATTTCCCAGTTTCGTCCATTTTTATACCTCTATCAGTCCCCGCTCGCTATCTTCAGAGCGCAGCCGCTTTTGTTATCTCTTCTCTGGCGACTTGCGACTTGGCTTGCGCTCATTTTTCCTATGACGACTCGGCCTAGCTGCTCTCTGACGAGAGATCTACCTTGTGCTTAATTTAGCATTCTATTTCGAGAGCTGAAAATAAATCAGGTATGATGGACTTTCAAATCTTGTATTCCAATATCAATTAGTCGCTTTTAGCTCTTTATTGTAGCCTTTGGAACAGGCGTTTTATCCCAACAATTACCCTACGAGGGAATATTTCGCCACGATTTTCTGTGCTCGGCGATGGGCGAATGGACGCAAGCATCTTTCCACGTCCTGATTGCGGCAGCTCAATCGAAAGTGTAAGACTAGCCGGACTCCGCTGCGCGTCGTCCGGCGATCTGTTTTACTTGTCTCGAAATCATGATTTTTTTGTACTAATGAAACAAATAACTATTTATAAAAGATTTATATTATATGATTGGATTATAAAAGGGCGTCTTAAT
>CALNHX010013061.1:0-20421 GCA_940337035.1 Agriotes lineatus
CTTGGTAGCCGTGTTTCGGACCCCGCCTGAAAATCTCCTGATGCTGCCTTTTATAACGGCCGGTTCTGAAACTAAAAACAACGCGAAATGGCTGCTTTGCTTTATTGTCCAAAAATATTGCTAAATTTCGACTAACAACCCTGGTTCAGTTGCTCCTCGAAAACGAATCGGGTAGTACTGGTAGTAGACGGTTTCAGGAGATACTTTTACGGCCCCTGAAGAGCCGCGATAGGCTTAATTTTTACATTGTAAAACTGGGAGCGCCAACAAAGTGGTTCTGAGGTACTTGCGCGAATCTGCAGGTCAGAACTTCGGAGTAGGAGCGCAAGCATTGGTTTCTTCTGGTTTTGCCCCGAGATCTCGCCGTGGGATATAGACGTTTTCCTATACAGGTACGTCGTAACCATAATTAATTCTGGCGGTAAATTTGACGTAGTGCATGGCTCATTCTCCGCTCTCTACGGGGTGTATTATTGTAATTTTTGCAGCTATATTTTGGAGCTCTGACCCTTAGGATTGCAGGGAAAGTAGTTGGACTCAACAAGCGACGAGATTTAGTTTGAGGCAGTTTCAGGGAGCCGTAGTTAGGTGCTTACCCAGCAAGCTATAAATACGATATGGAGAGCGATTTCAAGGGGAGTATTTAAGTGCTTACCTAGCACGTTAAAAATACAATATGGTATTAGGTTTGGATTTCTGTGTCGGGAGTTTTTAAAAGATATTTTAGGTGGGCCTGGAGACTCGAAACTCTTATGGTTCTGGACGGTGTTTGCGGGCACGTCGACAGAGGCCTGGCAGCTCTTTCAGTTAGAGCTCCACTAGACTGGTCGCTTGATCGAAGTTTCTAAGTTTGTTTTGCAGCATGGGTACCTATGTTTCATATCTTTTTTTGGTCTTTTTATCTGGACTATTTTTTAAGAAAATTTAAGAGGCCTTACGCAAAACTCTGTTCTACGCCTCGTTGCGCATCGCTGGTCGGTTTTATTTATCTTCAATCAGCGCTTACAAAAGATCCAAATAGTGATTGGAGTGTGTTTAACAGCGTACAAATTGGAACGTATTGTTATACATAGAAATACCAATTTTGGCTGACGCTAACTTCACAACACAACCAGGATAAAAACAGAATTCTGAGCAGATTAAAGAGATACGAGAAGCTCTTGATGGTCGAAGTGAGGTGCTTCAATTATCGGTAACGTATTAAGTACCTTAGGTATGTTGATGACACTCTGGTCGAAATATTAATATTTATAAGCTGAAATTATGGGCTAAAACTCAACAAAAGGACAAAATAATTATTTACCCCAAATTTCTACAGTCTTAGGTTAAAGAAGTTGTATGACTAGTTACAAATACTGGTTGTAGCGATGACCAGCACTTCCACTGTAAAGCTCAATCCAATCTGAAGGTATAAGCTGTAACACAAGCGACCAAATTAAGAGTCATGCTCTTACTTATTTTTTCACTCGTTACCTATGCCGCAGAAGCTTGTACACTTAAGAAAACGATCATACGAAAAATCGATACATTTGGAATGTGTGTTTAAAGACGCATGCTCTTCATATCACATATAGCGCTACGCACAAATGCATCTTAGATATTTTGGCCACATAGCAAAATACTACGATGGCATGGAAAGGTTAGTGATCGAATGAAAAATTAATGGGAACTGAGCAAGGAGCAGATATTCGATACTGTGGTCAGATTAATTTAAAGTACTAATTGGTGAAACACTATAAAACGCCATAGCAGAGTGTGTTGTTATAGTTTCTGGGAATGGTGAAGATTTTACACAGGACAGGGATTAAACTCTTGACTAGAGAGCATTTACTGAAACACCTAAGAGGAGGCAGAGCTTACCAGGTTGCTTCAGCATCAGAATCGACCGTATGTACGTGATAAATGAGCGTGGTAGCTAGAACTTCGAAGACGATACAAGAAATAAAGACTTGCAACGGTACAAAACTCTGCAATTGTGGGAAAAGTGTAGAAGTTAGTGATTGAAGGTGACTAGTTACTGTTAAAACGGTAGCCGAGACTATAGGGGCTGAGAAGAAATCAGATCAATTCTGCCTGACATTTTACATGTGAATAAGATCTTAGCTAGATAGGTATTTCAAATGTTGACACAGTTACAACATTAGTGGCGAACTTTTGGTCCGTGCCGATGCATATTCTAACAACTTTGACATTAGGGACGAAAATAGCCAAGTCCATCAGTATAACCTTTTTTCTGTTTTCAACAACATGTTACGCATGAGTGTTAAGCAATTTATCGGAAGTTGATTATCTTTGGGCTTCAGTAAAAAATTTTAGTTTTACTTTGTTAATTTTTAGTTCATTGCATATTTCCATTAAAAACGGGAACAGATTCGCATCTCGTACCTTACCGTAGTTAGTATTTTTAATTGTACTGCAGCAAATACTCACAAAAACAGCATGAATGTAGTTACCCACACTAGCTTTCAATATCAAAGAAAAATACGAATCCTCAATGATGTTTTAACGCGATAAAAAATCATTACTTAGTTCACCAAGTAATTGCAATGGGTAATCTGCGATATCTAGGTCAACGACTTCAAAAACGTAACTTGCTGGACGGTTGCAATCACAATATGACGTTGCGTCAGCACTGGATGGTAACCTTGAAATATTTCTGATAATAATCTGGCTATAAAATTACGTAGAAGAATAATTGTTTTAGGATAAAGTTATTGTATTATAAGCTATATTTAGGTTTTTTTATAATACATTTTTATTTTAAAAAGTTGACATTACTCATATTAGATGTAAATATGCCGTAAAAGTCCTCAGGTACTACCAAAATAAAAAGTTTAAGACAATCGCGAGATGAGCTAAAGCGATTACAAGTATATGATCACTTGACCAGAGGTAACAGGACCCACTTTCGTTGTACTAATTACTCACAAAAAGGTATGGCAATGCAGAAAAATAATATGCGTCTCGAAAAGAGACAGCTTCTACGACAATGCTAAACAAGGGAAGAAAGACGAGATTTGGAAGTGTGTACGTTCAAACTTTAAATGGGAACGAGGTAGAAGTGGTCAAACTGTTAGGAGTCAGCCAGATAAAGAAAAATAACTCGCTACTGGCTTCGGACAAAGAATATACCTCGGAGTTAGAAATACACTAAAGAAGGTGTACGAATAATAATATCAAGAGTAATCAAATCTATAATTGCGGACTAGGAAGCACATAATTACAGAATAATAATTTTAGACAGAGTCTTCACTGTGATTGGTTGATTTATTGAATGTAAAAATTATTACAATCTATCTATACTTATTTAGTAATATTTTATGAAACGTACGTATTGATATAGAGGAGTTTGTCTAATGACTTCCATCCATAATCAGCTTAACGATAATATGTATATGCTAATCTATATACTGCAATTTCAAATTTGCGAACACACAAAATCTTTCCCCAAAAGAAATTTGGAAGGCTTAGATTAGCCGGGCGGTCGAAACTGGTGGAAGTAATTAATCCTTAAATCGAACAGATACCAGCAATTGTGGTACATACATCCTTCTCAGCCCCACGTTTCAAGCTAAATTGTGATATAATCTTCTTTCTCGAGTGGTTATCAAAAATAATATTAAATTAAATATACCCTTTTGCTTAATAATAAGAAGTAGTATCAGGTACAGTTCCTTAAATACTTACCTTACTTCCTACTAAAATAAATTAAAATTGACAAATCTCACAACTCAATTTGACACTTTGAATTATGTCATGTGATTCTAGTTTTTTAATACCTCGGCTAGACAGTTAATAAGCATTAAGAATCCTGATCCAAAGCTGGATGAGTTAATGTTCAACTAATAACTTCTTATTACAGTTGAAGACTGAATTACTATAAAATATTAATAATTTACTTCGTTGGTCAAATACATTCTTAAGTACACAAAATTGAACTTATTCCTCAGTTACTTTGTATCACTTGAAGGCTTGGTCTGGCATTACAAAAATCATATATATGTTGTCAAAATAGTTAATCATATGTTTAAATGAATCAGACTTAATTTAAAATTACGTTTATAAATATCCTACTCCAAAATATATAAATTTCAAATTATAATGACCGAAATACGTCGAGTACTCGAATTACAAAATTAAGTATTCTAAATACAAAATTATAATTATTTTCAATAATTTGTAGGACCAAATTTGCTCTGTATTCTTAATGTTACAGAAGAAATGGGCACTAACCTTCTGAAAGTATCTCTTGTACCTGAGTGTGTATTATATCAGCTCCTAACTGGATGCTAGTCGGCAAACACCTCCTTGAGTTGTTCACGACCACGTTGCAGCTCTTTGCCCCCTTAAGATGTAGATAGACAGTTCTACAGCATACCTCAAACACTCACTTGCACTTTTTTACTGGTTTCGAAGTAAAAATACCACTTCAAATGGCTTCAACCAATCTTGAATTCTATTTTGAATAACAGTTGTGACCTTCAGTCAAATTTGATCGGAAGAATACTATATTGCTATTATGCATCAAATATCCAATTATTACTTTTCATAATCTGCAATATATTTTGCTACTTCATGTAAACAACCTCTCTGGTTGCCTGTTACAACCCCGCCAGTTAAAAACATACAACTGTTATCACATGGTACCCATTGGATATCTGGATATTACGTTATTATTAAATTAAAATCTATCACATATATTAACAGTTCATTTGTTCCGCACTTTAAATAGGTCAAAAAAGGCCTGCCAGAGTATTAACAATTAATTATTATATATAAGTATCATTTAATTATCGGTTAAATCAGAGCGATCACCTTCCCTATCAAACGCCATATTAAAAATGAAAAAAGGAAAACGGATCGGCGTCGCCAAGTCGAATCGTTTGATGCTCTTATACTTACACATATAAATACACTGGCAATTTATTGATGTGTATTCCTGATTAGAGGCTCAGCGGCTGGATCTTGATGCCTTCTAACAGACTGGGTGATGTTTTTTTTTACAAAATACGTCGGGTCTGGTTGATAAATAACAGAAGCACGGTCACCTTGATCAGTACATTTTGAGCAGGGAAGAATGTAAAGTGCTGAACGTCAGCCGTGTAATCGAATGGTTGCACCAGCACGTAAGAGACGCCTATACATAAGAAACGTTTCAGCTAATGCAAGCAGGTTGGCAAGCGAAGAAACGTACTCTGTATAAGAAAGAAGATTAGGAAAAATAAGATCTAAACGAAAAAAATTGGGCGTCATCCCATAGAAAACCAACGTCGAAAAACAGCTCATCTTAGCTAAAAGGCAACGTAATTGTTATGTTGATTCCAATCTGATGAATAGACCGTGAAGTTTAGAACTCAACATCAACAGAAACTCTCGGCGTTGCTTCGCCTGTGAAAACCGGCATAAGATAAAACAGCTAAACAGTTGGCCCTGATCACAAAGGAGCATGTAAAATTAAGGCGTAGGTATTAAGTGCATCAAATGAACGACAATTGTGACCGTTGCCGAAAAAAAAAACGAACTACGTCAAATGAGTTAGGACCGATTTTATATCTAACCAAAAGGGGGGGGGGGGATATACTATCTAATTTTCCGATAGACGGTCTGACGTCATCACACATATTTTCAACTTACGAAAGACGTTCTATGAAGACTAGCGAATGCTAAATAAGGATATACTATAGTATAGAGTATTCGTATGTTTAGGGTGAAATGTAAAGCTCCTGATAAAGATGGAGGCCCCCCACTTAATTTCAGTTGTTTGCATCCTATTTCTTGTACTGTTCTGTCAATTAATTAATTAAAATCTGTTTTGATTTAAATTTTCTTAATATCCTTATTTATTCTTGGAATTCCTAGAGATTATTGTAAATCCGAACAAATTTAATCGAGAAGAAGGTTACCACCTTAGTAACATGGAAAGGTAGCTGTCCAAAACATATCGAACCATACACAAGTTTTACGTGGGCATCCGAGTGGAATAACGACAAGTTTCAATAACATACAGAATCTACATAAGCAGCCAACCGTAACTACCCCTCAGTATATGACCAGCAGTATGGAACACCAACATCGAACTTTTGAAGAAGCTGACAGCATGAGCAGCAAAATGTCAAGTTGAAATCGATAAACATGACATAACCTGAAAAAACCTATCTTATAAATAACGGCCGTGGAAAACTTCATTTGAGCCAGATTTATAATTTCTCTTAATTTTGACGACCCTACGATGTTATTGCTTGTCAAACTGACACACAAGACACTAATTCCATCCGGTCGCACATGATCATATACATATTATATACCAAGAGACTAAATTGTGCTGCTAAAGGCAAATTCTAATTTTGACCACCCTGCCACGGCAGGTGCTCTTACTTTGCACCGCTTGTCGTTGACAAATTTCCGACATCTGCTATCGAGGGTTATTAGTTCAAAGATGCTTGAATTTATCAGCACAACTCAACCTTCGAGGTAAGTGCACGTGGTTATTCTTTTTGATTCTTGCCGAATTGGTCTGACTTGTGAGGTATTTTCCGCTATTGTAGTTTCGTACTACCGTTCTCGTTAGCCGTAGTGCTGGTCAATTTAGTGATCTTTGTTTCCTTCGAGAATTATAACTTCAAACTCCGGCAGGTTTTCTTGCTCCTTCCTTGAGAACCACTCTCGCTATTGTTGCAGCGATCTACTGCGGGCGTTTATTATGAGCCGGTGCCCAAGAATCCATTTAAGCACCTTGGAGAGTCAGCTATTTGGTAAGGAACGTAGCTGTACTTTAGTAATTAGTAGATTATGGTATTTGCTCTGAAGTGAAATTTCTCAAATTCACGTGGGCTTTATTTTTGTGTTTACCAACACTGTATGGTTGGGCATAGTGCCAATATTGTCGATTAGTATCCTTAGCATCCTCCCAAGCTTCACCATGGCCGTTGTAACTTTGTAATGTAGTTTGCTACCTTATGTTGTCTTCTGCGTTGAGCGGCGCCACGGATGGGCCAAGGCCTTCAATTAGCTGCTACGGGTCTCATCGAAACTTTATTTACTCTGGTAATAGTATGAACTCTGGTCATTAAAGCCGAGTGTTTTTAATATTATGTTGTCGACTATTATATATTTTACTATTGACATTAATGTATGAATGTGTTTTAGTTACTGCAAACTGATGTGTTGTCCTGGCCGTTACTTGCATTGTATTTTAGATTTCTAATTTTGGATACTGTTATGAGTTCTTCTTTCTGTCTATGTATAGTTGTAGTACTCGTATTAAAGACCCGTTGACACCCCTTCTCTAATTATTAATGAAACTAAGCTTTTCCACCTAGTCCATTCCGTGTTTACTATAGCTGGCCTGTTCTCAAATGTGCCTATGTAGTCACGATTGTTTGCAATTGGAAAACATTGGTATCACACTTTAGTCCCGAGGTATACGGTATTTTTTGCACTCTCGGGTTACAGACTTCTAATTAAAACTTCTTCCTTTCATTACAGATCAGTGGCCTGTTTTAACCAAAAAGTGGTTCTATAAGCCCTCTTGGCCCTTAGGCTGGGTAGGTGGCTAGCCTAGCCCGTCGAAAGTGAGAAATAGTTTCCTTGTTTAAGGGTTAACGACTACCACAGGTGTTAGTGTGGTAGCCGGGGAGCGTACAATTTTAAAAAAATTTCTAGGGTTTTCCCGCTGAGCCATCTACTTATAGATAAAACTGATGTTACATACTCGGTAATGGCGTGCAGTCAATGTGGCAATCCAACATCAAAAGTTCGTGGTGACAAAGCATACTTGGAAACTTAGCAATTTATTAGTTATTATGGTAAAACTTGCTTATTTTTTATTTAATACCTTATGATTAATGGTGGCACTTTAAATATTCCAAGTGATAGCAAATGTAGGTGATTCATTAATTCTTGAACGTTCAAAGATTTGTGGTTTATTTTGTTATTATTTTGTTGTCTTGTGAATATCAAATAATTTAAACAATGTCTTTAGCCGCGTTCCGTTTTTTGAATGGTTTTCATACAGATATAAAATAATATTAACTTTTAGAAATCACTGAACTGTGCGTACTTTGTGGCCTCGGCAATTTTCATGCAAAAGAAGTTTTGTGCTTTTCTTAAATAATGTCTTATTGTTGCAAAATATGTCTTGCGGTTTACAATAATACCTCTTTGCATGTATTCAATGAGCATAATATCTTCTTCGTCCCAAAAACGGTTGCCATTAACTTTGTTCTTTTTGACAGTGAGGAGTCCTTATGCATCCACTGCACTGACTCCTGTATTGCAGCATACCGTATGTATGGTACATTTAATTTAAATAGTATCCTGATATCTAAGGTATATCATGTGATGTAACAGTTGTATGCTTTAACTGGTGGGGTTGTAAAGGCAACCAGAGAGTTGTTTATAATTAGTAGTAACAAAATAACTTGAACTGATAATCTACGAGAACTAGTCACGTTAGAGGTTAAATTCCCATTAATTGTGAAAAATAATAATTGATGATTTGATACGTAGTAGCAATATAGTATTCTCTACGATCAAATTTGACTTTAAGTCACAAATATTATTTAACTATATAATTCAAGATTGTTTGATTCCATTTAACGTGGTATATTACTACGAAGCCAGTAAAACCAGTGAAAGTGAGTGTTGTGGTATGCTGTTGAACTGTCTATCCACATACCAACCCAAGGTGTTTGTTAACTTGAATTTATCCAGTTAGGAGCTGTAGTAGAGAATTCAGGTACAAGGTAAACATTCAGAAGGTTAGTGCCCATTTCTTATAAAATATTAAGATGTCATAAAGCAAGTTTGGTGGGGAAAATAATTAAAATAATTGTAATGATATTTATAGGTTGAAGAAAAACTATTTTTATAAATTTAATAGTAATTCGAGTACTCAACGTTTTTTGACCATTATATTTTGAAATGTATGCTTCTTGGAATTAGGTTATTTTTAGAATTTTCATTTAAATCAAGTTTGGACATATTTAATATTCGATTACATTGTTTTTGACAATATGTATTTTATTTTGTAATGTCAGATTAAGCTTCAATGTGCTACTAACCAACTGAAAGTACGATTTTAATTTTGTGAAGTACTTAAAACGTGTATTTGATTCATAACATTAAATAGTTATTATATTTTAAAGGTAATTCAGTCTTTAACTACAAGAGAAAGTTGTTAGTTGAAGATTAATCCATTTAGCTGCGAGTCCCATTGCTTGTAAAACTGACTAGTCGAGGCTTTAAAAAACAATAATTACATGATATAATTCTAAATGTCAAATTGATTCATGAGATACGTCAATTAGTATTTATTAGATTAAGAAGTAAGGTAAGTACATAAGTGAGCTATACCTAATAGTGCTTCTTGTTAATAATTAGAAAAAGGGTATATTTAATTTGATATGGAATAGTGCTCCAAAGAAAAAGCTATTACATTTTAACTTACAATTTGGGGTTTGATATTAATTGTAATAACACCGCGAGAATGAGTTATATTACACTCCTGTTGGTAGAAGGGTCCCAATAATACATCCCACTATTGCCACAGGTGACAATTTTTGGAATGTTTTCTATCATTCTCTACAGAGTTCAAACATTCTCCTTTATTTTTTTTTATAAAGTTTTTGCATCGGGATGAGCTGTCTTGGACGCCAACGAACAGAAAATGTCTTCATGACTAAATCGTCGGGCAAGATTTATAAAACAGTTGTGTCACATCTAGTGCAATAGGGGAGACTTTTAACCGCCCGCCTGTTAACACTAATTCTTCAACTTTTTTTATAATTTCATCTGTTCGTGTTTCCGCGGCTTTCCAGCTCTCGGATGATCTTCAATCGATTCTCTGCACCATCAAAACTGGTTTGACCAATTTTTTACTCGAAGACGTAATAGACTACCTTCTACATAAATGACAATCGCCAGTTTATGCATAGGTTGGAGCTGTTTCTTTCTTTTTTCAAGAATTTTATTATATTACTTTGTTCCAGCTTTTCTTCACACATCTTTATGAACTTAAATGTTCTGCAACTTGCGAACATTAAAGAGACAACACAAATATTTTTGTATGTTTTAAAAAATGGCACACGTATTTATCAACAATAAACAAGTCGGATAGCTTTCTCTTTTCAGGGCTAGGTAGATTGATTGAAAATTAATTAGTAAATAATTTTATTTGTATATATTTTTTTTAAATAAAGAAATCTTAGCTTTCTATAAACTTAAAACAAGCAGTCTCATTATTCTAATTACTAGCTTCATCAATGTTTTCCAAACGCAATTGAAGACGGCGTGCTCCAGATAACGAACTGGCTAGAACGCTTCTAACTAGGTTGTTAATGTCTTGGGCATCTAAAGAAATATATTCATCAATACGCTGTCTTAAAAACTAAAATCTACTACTGACCTTGACTACTTTCGTTGCCTGTGCGCAAGAGTTGAGCCAGTCTTTCCAATTGGGCCTCAATATTATGAACGTTGCTCTTAATTTGATTCTTCATCTCGCTAATCCAAGCTTGAGCATCTTTACCTTGTGCATTGGCTGCTTGGTCGACAGCAGCACGAATTTCGCTGAGCTTATTGGATACCTGAAGAATGGTATTTCTAGCTTCATCATCAAGACGATGGGCCTAAAATTATAAAACCGTTACGACTAATCCCTTTATTAAAATACAAAACATACTTCTCTCCTGAGTTGGTGAATGATGCGGCTGAGACGGTGAGAAAGTTCGTGGGCTTGGTGAGATAGTTCTTCGGCAACCTTTTGGTCTTTGGAGCTGATGCCATCGAGAGCGGCGGCTACATCATTGACAGCTTTTTGGATTGCATCCTTAATTTGTTGCTGGTTCAAAACCAAAGCCTTCCTGCGAAGCTTCAACTGGCGAGTTGCACCAAGAAGTTCCTCTAGGACATCTTCTAGATCTTCGCTGATGTTGTCTTGGTTTTCTATGATTAATTTTGATTTCTTACATCTATATCTACTGCATAAAGCTTGACTTACGTTTCTCGTGTTGGAGTTGTTGGCGGAGAATTTCAATTAATTTATCAGCTTCGGGGGTTACGTCTGGGATGAGACTTTTAAGTTTATTCTTTAATTCTTCGGGTTCGCCATTTAAAACTAGTCGTAAGGAATGAGTGATGTTATCCAGATGATTAACTACTTGCTTAAGTGCTTCCTGTTCTTCGCCTGCTTGGTTGTGATTTATCTAAAAATAGTAACACATTTTTAACTTGATGTGCAGATTTTATAAAGACAATACGTACGGCTCTTTGCAAGAGGAAGGTGGCGGTTTCAATTCTTCGTGCCCATTCGTTGGCTTGAGATCTGAGAGAACGTTTTGCTTGATTGCTATCGGTCTGAGCATTTTGGATGGAAGTAGCGGCGTCGTTGCTGTTATCTTGGACTTGTTTTAGCAATCCCCGAATCCAAGACTCTCCAACAGCAGCAGGACGAGCTAAGGTGGCCTGTGCAACAGAAAATATTTTATAAATTGACATACGAAATGTGAACCATGGAAAAAGAGTGATGAATAGAATTCTTACATGGAAAGCCAAGGCGGCGACGAACAAAACTGCAAACTTGGCCATGTTGTATGTGTTTAGCTGATGTCGAAGTAGACTGCCGGTATTAGGAAGATTTTAGTTTATATAGGACCTCCTTAGATCACCTTTTGACCTGGTACGGTACCGAACTAGCTTTATCAACCACCAGTGGAGATTTGATATTTCCATTGTGTGATCTAAACGAGACCACTCTTACATCATCAACGTAGTTGTTTACTATCTGAAAGCGGAAGTTTGTCAATTTAAAATTTGCTCTATTTTTTAGAACAAATATATTCTGATTATGTTCAACTAATTCATCTTTTTCGTAATAAACGTTCGAATTTAAGTTTCTTGTCGAATCCATACAGTAGAATACCTACATGAGCATTTCACACAATTCGAATGTTGGGCAATATAAGGCAATCTAACATTTTAAGTAAAAATAGAAGAAAGTGATATTTATAACATCATAAATTTAAGGTATCGCTTATTATATAAATAAACATTATGCAATGGTTCGTATAATAATATATAGGATAAGGTTCTACTATAGTACCTACTAATCGTGTATCTTTAAGAGAACTGCAGAGTTCATATGATTTTAAAGTAAGTTTCTTTCTTTTTCTTGCTATAAATAAATCTTTGTAATCCACAGCACTTCTAGTGCAATTAATATTACGTTTTTGTAGCAATATGGTAATCGATTTAATTCCCTCAAAAATTTTAATTCTATTTATTCTCACTCTAGTCTGAGGATGACGCAATGATTAATTCAATCACAGATGTATCCTATTTGGACCAATTATTTAAAGAATATTATTAACAATACTGTGGTAATTACAAAGGACATTGCATCAGTCGTGTTTACAAATGATCATTAAAATAGAAGCTGATTCGGTAAGCAGGTCATGAGGTTAGGCGACATTTGTTTACACAAAGATATTGTTAAAATATTATCACCTAAACTATGCTGACAACTATCTACTTATGATTATTCTATTTTAAATAAAATGTTGACCTAGAGTATGATCTAAGCTGAGTATTTTTCACCTAAGGTATACCCTTTTCATTCTTTGAAGCACAATTGGGAGATCTGTTGGGTGAATGTTTCAAATGTGTAAATATGTTTTTTTTTTATTGTGAAGCAGGCTATTTTGACGTTATGTTTTAGCGCAGAATTCACGTTTTCCCGTTGAATCTGGCTCTGTGTTTGATCTGGACGACAAGATTATTTAAAATACCTATAATTTTATTGAATTTAAATAGGGTTTATAGCACTGGATCGATCTGTAAAAAAATATATTTGACGACGGAGCTGGATCTACATAGCCTAATAGGATTTAATATACAGAGTGTTATGGAAACGAGTGCAAATATTTGAACCTGTAATATAACTCGCTAAACTGAACAACTTCTCCATTTATCATTTTTTCTAAAACGCCCTCAAAACTGAGTTAAAATTCAAAACAATTTTACTCTAAAAATGCATACCCGCCCATGGAATAATATTTTAATTTAATGTCACAAAACACAAAAAACATTTCTTTGATATGCAAACCAACGAAAACTGCATAGTTACTGATAAAACCTTATTTCCACGTCTAGTCACCAACGTACTTTATCAATTGAGGTAGGTAAGTTCTTGGCAGCATGTTTTTTGTGCAAAAACTTTGCAGTTTTAATATACTTGTGTCGTTCCCCTTTAACTTAGATTTGCTTACCAAGCGGCTCGTCAAATTTAGGGGAGATAAATGATTGAGAAGATGTACGATTAAATGAAAAACGATAAATAGAAAAGTTGTTCATTTTGGTGAGCTCTATCACTGGTTAAAATAGTTGCACTTATTTCCATAACACCCTGTATAATCTATTCTTGATATTTCCTCCTCCCAGTAAGCTGTTATAAAGTGGCGTTAAGAAAACCGTTATCAAATGGCCCTGTGCCAAACAGTAATTTTTGAAAGTCATGTCGTACTTATTTTATGGATTGCGTATATACAGACCCTCACATTGACAACTGGCAATTCAAGTGACTTTTAGGGAGCTAATTGTAATAATCACCAACATGCAATAGTAAGACAAAATGTAGTTCGAATAACTTTGTTTTACTCACTTTATGTTTTTATTAGGTTGCATACATGAACTGTCATGGAAGTCAAAGCGCTACGTAAAAACACTATGACATTGTTTACAACTGATTTATTGACATTGTTGCAATTTTAATGTCAAAATGGCGAAAATTTTACGGAAGAACACAAAAATTTAATTGGCAACAATACAAGTTTTCAGTCATTATAACTTCTTCTTCTTCTTAGGCTCCACAACCCATTTGAGTTTTGGCCGTTCTAAAAGGAACTTCCTTGGTCCTTTTTCTGGGGTGGATTAGTTCCCTTTCCTCGTGATTTTTACTTTTTCATAACATTTTGTGGCTTTTTGCTTTCTCGACTAAGTTTTCCACGTTTTTCTGTTCATGGCTTCTTCTTTCCAGTTTTTCACTCCCATTATTTTTAAATCCTCTGCCACTTCGTCTATTCATCTTAATTTGGACCTTCCTTTGTTTCTTGTTTCACTCGGTTTCCATTCCGTGGTTGCTTTTATAGCTCTCTTTCTCTCACTTCGTGTTATGTGACCTAGCCATCCTATTCTTTACGCACTTTATGTTTTTATTAGGTTGCATTCATGAATTGTGATGGAAGTCAAACAGCGACGTGTAAAGACTAGGACATTGTTTACAACTAATTTATTGACATTGTTGCAATTTTAATGTCAAAATGGCCAAAATCTTACGGAAGAACACAAAAATTTTCTTGGCAACAATGCAAGTTTTCAGTCATTATAACTATCAATTGTAAACTCCATATCCCAATTTTGTCATGTCTGGTTAATTTACATGCGTACCAACAAAACTTTCACCTTAGCATAACCTGCTGGAAGGAGAAAACATAGTGAATGGATTATATGTATGATATTATCCGGTCTAGGACGTTTAGGCCCGATTCTTGTAATGTGCTGATTCGTGTCACTATATATCTCATAACTTTCGTATTTCACCATTATTCTGCTAGTAATAAAACCGAACCATAGTTCTCATAATGTATCAATTAGCTTAAAAGGCATTTTTCCGAGAATGCATTTTGTTGGCGGCAACACAGTTGATTGTAGGCAAAGCTGCTGAATAATAAAGCCAGAAAGGGGAAAACTCGGAGGCAGTCGCTCATGAGTAAGCGAACAGAGTGCGTGTCGTCCAAGCAACAAGGGACGCTACGTGAATTATAAGAGCTAACTTGGGAGAGCATCTCTGAGGAGCAGCTGCAGTTCATTGTCAGAAGCTGCTACTCAGGCTGCCATTCTAGCTTCAAGAAAGCCAGTCTAGTTAGTCAACCACCCGAAGCTGAACTCCCGGACTTCGTGGAACTAAACAAATGCAAGGTTGGTTATTGTAATTACACTTTACGAGTAAATGTATGGCCCAAGAAGATTGGGAAAATCTAATGCCGTAATAAGTACGTAATTAACTGTTGTTACAACGTATTGTGCAATAAATACGCGCCAAAAACCTACGTGCGCGTACTTGCTGACTTCGCAGACCCATAACAAGACATTACCTTGTCCTGTGAACGTATTGTTTCAGCTAAATTCTGAAATTGTAACGAGTTAGGACCGCATTCAAAGAACTGGTGTGCGGAATTTAAACATTGCGTATAGCGTAAGCACCGAGCTCGTGGACTATGTTGTGCTAGTATTAATAGTGCATTTAACCTTTGTCCATTATTCTTTCCATATATTTTTCTGTACTTGTGTTTCTCTTACAGATATATATCTTTTTATGTAAACTGTTGGGTTTTTATTGGTGGTAGTGTTGGCATGCTCAGTTTCAGAATTCTAGGCGACAACGAAAAGGCCAGCCAGAGCAATATTGACTTTCCTTAGCCATTCTGAGAGGTATATCGGGTTTTTATGTTTCTACAACTGTTTAAACTAGCAAACAAAGAGTAATATAAATTAATAGTACCGTAGAGTATAAGGCTAATTAGAAAGTCGCATTACATTCTTTAGACCAGCATCCTTTGGCGCGCAATTTTAAACACGAACGCTTTAGACGCGACGTTATTAGAGCAGAGACAATTAGGGGTCACATGAATGAATTTCACATTAGTCTTGAAATGTACTTTATTACCTAGCTGCAATAAGTTATGTAACTTGACCTGTTTCCTAAACAGATGTAGAGCAATCATTTAATGGTAAGCGATGGACTCATCATTCGGAAGTGATGTAAAGCATTGGTTCCCATGCAATTTGTAGCATGTAAAAAATCTCTTGCTAGCCTTGGAACTGCTTAATCTCGGTGAAATTCTAAGTAGGACTTTAACGATATGACCAATAGCAGTTGGTGTCTAAGATACCTGGTACTCTGCATGCCTAGAACTCGTCTGTTACAAACAAGCAAACAAACACTTGGTTTTCAGATTTTTACAGTTGGTGTAGACATGATAACAAACTAATACAACGACACAGCTGCTCTGTACGATAGTTTACGTTAATAACATTAATCATTTAGAAATGTCAAAATATAATATTTAAAATATCAGCTTTTACACGAAAATTGCAACACGTGCAAAATGGATCTCTTTTATTGGTAGAAAACTTCCAGACTTAAAGAAACCGCTCACATTTTGCGACACGTTTGTTATGAAAAAGGTAATTATGTAACTAGTTTCAGTCAGGAATTAAGTTATATGTCCACACCATGTGAAAACATGTTCACGAGGTGTCTAACAATCCCTGCGCCCAAAGCTCCGTCTCCTAAACGTACGCGCGCCTAATAGCGCTCTCGTCCAAATGCTTCGCGCTTAACAGTTCGCGCCAAATTATGCGCTCCTAAATGCCCCTTTGCGGACATTATTATTTTAGTGTCAACTGAAAACCAATATAATAAGATTCCATTGTAAAATACGAAGCGAATATACAATACCTGAAGAAATAATTCGCTAGAGCTGAGTTTGAAAGAACAACTCAAGGAGTATGCGTCAAATGCTCCCTACTCGTTCGAAATGTTGGATAAAAGGCAGAAAAGGTTACATAATGTTAATTACGATGATGATTATGATATTATATCTTCAGGTAGATATTTAATTTCCCAGGTATAAAAGTTTGCGTTCAAAAGGCTCCGCATAAATGTAGCCCATAATTATCTACTGCTATTTAGAGGGGATGTCCATCTTTTGGGTCACATGGCACGAAGAGGCGATTCTGAAGGACTAAATAGAGGCAGCCACTAGATCTTTTCCAAACAGAGAAAAAAGCTACATGGATTATAGTCATTAGCTATAAGAGACCGACTACAAAGATAACATTGATGTATATTACCTAGAAGACAAGTTGAAACACCTTTCTGGTTTTTCTTTTTTCTTTTGTCTAGCTTTCTTTATTTCACACTTGAAGCAATGCCTTTTTATATGCGTTTGCTTATTGCAGTCTGAAGTCTTTCCAATCTCTTTATAATTTCCTATCTTCATTTTACCATCCATCCACCCGATGTGATATCAATGCTTTTCTGATTTTTTTTATTGAAATATTCACTATTGAAATATTTTATTACATATATGAACAGCGTGGGGTTATATCTCTCCTTTCGTTGCGTAATTTGTACTGCACGTTTTACCATATCTGCACTGTTTACCTATATGTTGTATTATTTATTACTACCCTATTCAGTTTTTAAATTGTTATTATTAATCATTGATTTTGCCACCGACTCTTGAGCACCATCTATGTGTGTTTATAAAGTGCAACTAGTTCCATTTGTACTCTCAATTTATTACATTCTTAATTTATTGCTGGTTCAAACCCAAAGGGTTCCTGGAAGCTTGAACTGACGAGCTGCGCCAAAAGTTTATCTGACACATCTTCTATATTTTCGTCGATGTTGTCTTGGTTGTGAATCAAATGTTTGGTGCAGTACACCTGTTGACAGTGGTCTCCCTAAAGAGTCTTCGAATACTTTTCGACTGTTCTAGACCGCCCCGCCTCCGCCGTCCTGTATAAATGATTCATCCAGTGAATAATTTTCCGGAGGTAAAATTATATAGTCCTTTAATATCTGGGTCAATAAAGCCCACCTGTGATCGGGAAAACGTTATAGTACGGCCTACCGCCGTCAGCAATCAGAATATAACACCCCGTTAATATCTCGGCCCATAACGGCCACCGTGATCGGGAAAACGTTATGGTACGACGTACCGCAGTCAGCAATAAAAATATAACACCCCTGTAATATCTGGGTCAATAACACCCACTTGTTATCTGTAAAATGTTATTGTAATAACCCAACGCCGTAAGCGCCGGCAAAATTAATTCCCCGAGACCCCTGTACGAATTTCCCAACTATAAACCGTCGAAAGTCACTGGAGTTTTTCCAGGTAAAAATCACATAGGAAATCTCTTTACAATTCGTCTGGACATCCTGAATACATCCCTAACATTAGCACGCGCCGGCTAATCCTTATCAGGGTAGGGACGAGACTTCGGCACAAAGCTGGTTCATTCTTATCAAGCACCTGCATTCCACAACAAGACACGTGTGTATACTTGCACTCTCGAGGCACATGTGATAACGGTTTTGAAAAATTATTTGTTCGTTTATAATTAAACAAACTCATATTAAACTTTATTTATTTCACCTGTAATTGACAGCTTAAGTAATTATTTCTGAATTGACAGTGCTGCCAACGCTGGTGGAACTTTCTGCCAAGTCCAGTGATGGTCAAATGGTTAGGACCCCAAACAGACATGCAACGTGATTGGGCACCCTACTAGGCCGCGCTTTTAATGCAATTATTTTGATTTATTCTTTCTGCAGTAATGTGATCAATTGCATGCTTATTTACTGTATTCATTAAACCTGAACTGTACATAGCTGCTAATAAATATTATTTGAGTTAACTTGTTTCCTTTAAATCAGTCAAAGTACATTGAATTGAAAATGGCCTCTTAGTGCTACCTAGTGAAAGACAAAAATTAAAAGTGTCAAAATACTGAATTCATACTTCAGAAGCATTACAACATGTTGAAAATATTTCGTGCCTGCCAACCTTATGGCCTGCTTACCTAATCAACTCATATTCTAATAATTATTTGTAAAGTCAACTGATGCAATTTTCTTTGTAATAGCTACAGTATCGCTAATTATAACCTGTGATTCCAAAGCAAGAGAATGACAGCACTATCGAGTATGCCTGAGATTGATTCAGGAAAGTAGGTCATTTGCATCTGAAAGAAATTGCAGCTATTAGTTAGCCCTACAGTTTAGCAAGTTTCAACCGTTCACGCATTTTTGACACAAGAATTTGAATCAGTTATGGTTTCTACCCATGAACAAAAACGGAATGCTTTGGAAATTCATAAAATCATCTGTTTAAATGCAAGTGTAGATTTAATTTCTCGGAAGCTCTATGGTAGTTACAAAAGGTAATGCTAGTAGTTTCAATCTTCCACATTTAATCTGCTTTAGTCAAACACGTAAGTCACACTTTTTCCTGGTTTGATTTATTAAAGATTTCTTTGAATCACATGTTACTGCTTGAAATTCATTGACCCAAATAGGATATAAGATTAAATCAATTATTGGATGACTCTCAGACAACATTGAGAATAAATCTAATATTTGAATTCTCTAGGGAGTCGAATTGACTGCCAAGTTGATCGAAAATATTAGTGTTTCTTACAATAGGGATATTGTGCAATCAACGTTAGTGAATTTCTTACAAAGATTTAATTGTAGTAAAAAAAAATTAAATTATATGACCTTTTCAGCTCTATTAAAGATAAGCGATTAGTACTACAGAGGCTTATCAAATATTGCACGGGCCATTGCATAATGTTTATTTACATAGGAAGCTATTTCTTTTAATGCTTTAAGTATTACATCTTCAATATCATTTCATTCTATTTGGCATTTGTTTGTTTTATATTGTCAAATTTGAACTCTGGTTATGAAAATGGTGACTTATTTGACATAAGCAGAATAGGTTATATTTAGTTAAGGTGCTAACAAGTAGAGTAAATTTTAATTTGTGCAACTTCCGCTTTCAAATGGTAAACAACTACGTTATGACGTAAGAGTGTTCTCATTTAAATCACACAATTACAATATAAAATCTCTACTGGTGGTTGAAAGCTGATCGGAGCAAGTCCCATATAAACGAAGATGTTCGTAATTCCAGCAGTCTACTTTGACATTAGTCAAGCTCATAGAATATACGGTCAAATTGGCAGTTCTGTTTATTGCCGCTTTGGCTTTTCATGTAAGAATTTTGTTACATTACTTTTTTTCATGGTTAACATTATAAATGCAAATTTATAAAATTTCTCTGTTGTATAGGTGACCTTAACTCGTTCTTCTTCTGTTGGAGTGTCTTAGATAACAACAACTTCTATCCAAAAATGCTCAAATAGATACCAATCAAACAAATCGTTCTCTTAGATCTCAAGCCAACGAATGAAGAATTGACAGCGAGACCTACCTTTTGTAAATAATAATTGTTTGATTATTTGTAGATAAATCGCAGCCAAGCAAGTAAAAGATAGAAAGCGTTTAAGCCAGTAATTAATGGTTTCGATAATATCACTTACGCCTTCTGACTGGTTTTAAATGCTAACTAAACCCCTAGAATTAAAAAACAAGCTTTAAGCTTATTGCAATTCTTTGTCAACAACTCCAAAAAGAGAAAAGTAAGTTTAGATTTATCCAGCAGATCTACATGTAGGAAATCAAGATATTAGTAGAAATTTTAGAAGAACAGGCTTTGGCTTTAAATCAGCAACAAATTAAGGGTACAACTTAAAAGTTGTCAATGATGTAGCCAACGCTATCGATGA